>JABTTQ020001916.1:0-301338 GCA_016081115.2 Rehmannia glutinosa
AGTGCAGACACAAGGCTGAAATGGTGAAAATGGTCTCCATCCTAAAGATCATCTGTGGGTCTAGTTGTTGTCTGGGAAATACAATTGTCCAGGCTGGGCATGAAAATGCCATTAGTACAAGGAGCTGGCCCCCTGATATTGACTCCACCAGGTCTTCCTTGTTGGAGTTGTTGATACATTGATGGTGCTGGTGTGAAGCTTGTTGGAGCTGGCCCCCTCATATTGAAGCTTGTTGGAGCTGGCCCACTGATATTGACTCCAAGCTTGTTGAATGTCTTACCCTGCACAAATGAGTATTGTGTGAAAATAAGGAAAATCAAGACATTATATATGTATTTTACTTTACTTACACTCCTTGTACTTCCTATAGTTGGTTGTTAAGCTTTCTGCCACCTCTTCAATGTTACTTCTTTTCACCTAACATGCAAAATGGACAAGACAACACTTTTCTTACTCGCATTTATTGGCCTCCCGTGGATGGCATTTAAATCCTCGACTATGAGCCTTTTAAGAAGAGGGCAACCCTTTCTGTTATGACCTTCAACCTTGCAATTACCACATTTTAAAGTGGTTTGTTGTCTCTTGCCTATTTTCATTTATCTTCATAACAGGCTTACCCCTTGACCTTTTCTTCTCTTTGCTTTGAAGCTCATCAGGCTCCCTTCTCCTTGTTTTGGTTGGTCTGCCTGCTGCTCTACCCAGGTTAGGGGGTAAAGGTGGAATTATGCCAGTCTTCCTCCATTCAGGTCTGCCATTCATAGGCATGATAACAGATTCCATATACTTTGTATGTTTCCACAAAGTAGCATTTGTGAGTAAAATCTTTGAGGTCCGGCTTGGCACAAAATAGCACTCACAAGATGTTGCATGGGATTCCACTTAAATCCCACTTCCTACACCCACATGTTCCTTTCCTTAAGTCCACACTGAATTCTCTTTCTACATGTAACTTTATAATGGTAGTCATCAGACTTAATCGAAGGAATTCACTGCTTTTCCACATTTTTATCAAGAATTTTTGGATTTTGGGGCACAGGTCACTAGTCCACTTTTTTCTGCCTTCTATCTCTGTTTATTTGCAATCTTTGTCATTAAATGATCCATTATCCACTCACACATGCATGGATGGGCTTATCTCTAGCATCCAAAATCACACAATGAATGTCTCACAACCATTGTTCAGTTGCATGTCACACGAAAGTAAGTATTGTAGTGTGATCTACTTTCCATTGCCGGTGGTTTATCATCAAACCACTCAACCGCTTCCGTCCATCAATGGCCCCATGGCTTCCATCCTTCTCCCAAATTCATTCACCGTAGTTGCCCTCGCCATCTTCCATAATGCACTCTTAAATGCCCCGCCTAAAAACCAAAGCATTTTTAAAATTTGAGTGCATATGCCTAACACATAATCTATGATCATTAGAAATACTTTTGGCCTGAATCAATCCTTTATGTTTATCGACATAAATGTCCACTCAAAGTCTCTCTCAATATTCAAATCATGTTTCAATAACATAAGGAACCATTCCAAGTCTCCCCACACTCCTTGTTAATAATAACATATGCTGATAGGGTATATGCTATTATCGGGATCAACTCCCACAAACCGTAAGTAATACCCCCCAAATGGTCCCTTTAAATGACAGCCATCAATCCCAATGAGTGCTTACAACCCAAAGAAAAACCTTTTTCAAAGCATCCAAACAGATATAAAACCTATCAAACAGTTTTCAACAGCCGGGATTGGCCGATTCTATAATTCGCGGCTCCTGGATTTGTTTTTTTAATTTCTTCGCATAATCCCACAAGAGAGCATATCGCTCAAACCGAAGACCCTCAAACTGGGACAAAGCCTTCTCTCGCTCCAGATGCCCGATTAGTAGAAATGTGACATCTAATTTCTTCCATCGTGATCCCGCTAAAGCCTTTTACATTTCTTTTTTGATCATTTCTAAACCTGTTTTGGTATCTGCGGACAACCAATCGATCTCGAGGTTTTTGACATGAAAAGTGGATGGACAAGTATGATGTGAAACATACTTGTTTATTTGAAATGTTAATTGCTCATTGCTTCACCGCATGAAGTTTCCATCCACAATCCTTATCAACACATTCGCATTAATCTTACTTTATCATTCTTTTGTTATCTTTATGTTCCTTTTGTTTGATACCATGTGAGTGAATAACGATTTCAATTCGATTTTGGTGCTAAAAAGCATGCCAATTTGAAAGTAGGATCCCACACGCTTCAACAGATTGAACACGGGAAACTTATAAGTCTCTTCTTCACCATCACTACCCTTCACACTATCTAAGTCATCCTCACTCATTCGCTCATCATCTTCCCCGATTCTCCTTCGCTCCTCATGTTCACCAACAATATCATGATCATTTCCTAGCCACTCGGCCTCAACATCTACATTATCATTAAACAACTTATCATCATTACACTCACCCTCCTCCTCATCATTATCATAATTGCTTCTTCAAAATCATCAGGATTTCAGACTAGACTCATTTCCACCGCTCTCTTCATCCCATCCCATCGCCTCAAAATCTTCTTCAATTTCAACTTCCACATCGGTTGTAGGCTTAGAAGAATCGAGTTTGACTTAAAGCAAATTCCTTGGTCCTCAATATAAATATTCACCTCCCTAGTAGTATTTAATTTTAACTTACACATCCTAATAGATTATTGTCATTACTAATGAACTTCACATCATTTTTAACATTTGTGTAAAGCCCTCATGTGATGTTTAATACCTTCCTTTCAACCACTTTTTAAACCCATCAACAGTCATATTGTCTACTTCAAAATAATCAAACACATATTCTTTCCTCCTCAATACAATGCGTAGTCACCAATATCAAATTTGCCCCCAAAATCAAGGCAAACCGAAGATATTTACTTTTTGATCTGTTGAAAAAAAAAAATATTTTAGTTCATAACCACAAACAATCGAATGTGTACTTTCTTAGTGACACCATACTTTAGGGAACCAAGGTAGACCCACCATGTCATACAACAATACGATGCGATAAATACTCAATACTAGATTCCCTATCGTAAAAAGACAATATATAAAATTTAGGGACCACATTCTAAAATATGTTAAAAACCCTACAAAGAATCTGACTTTTGGTCGATTCACATGCATTTGTGGTCCCCCATAACATAAAATATGTTCATAAACACTAACAAAACAACACAAATATTTTGCTGTCAAATAAATATGTTCATACACATACCGTATCGGTGGGGGCAAATGGTGATTTTCTGGTCGCCTTTTAGCTTCATCTTGCAGTGCTTAGTCTGATTAGGGCAAATGGCGATTTCAGAAATCTGATTTTGGGCTCGTTTTTGTTTCCAGTGACAGTTTCTTTAGAAAAATTAGGGCTTTTTGGAGGGATTGAACCGTACTGTGTATTTTGTTGAAGGTTAGTAGGGAATAAATGTGGAGTGGAAAGTCCAAGGTTCCCTCCAAAATAGAAGGGTAAAACAAGAATTTCTGGGGTGAAAAGTGGTCCAAATGGTGTAATCTTTGTCCAACTCAAAGCACTCTACGCTAAGTCAAGATTTCGGGATAAGATATCCTCGAAATTTTCAACCTGATTTAAATGTCACAGGGTTTAGAAAAGTTAATGTAAGCCACAAACGCAACCCATAAAAATTAATGGACCAAAAAGCGTAAAACGAGCCAATTTAGTGGGACAAAAAAGCAATTTTGCCTTGAGAGAACATCTAAAAAAAAAAAAAAAAAAAAAAAGTTGTGCATTAGCACAATATCTACTTGCAGATGCTTTAGATCATGTTGCCATTTCTTGGCCTATCATTCAAAGTACAGTAGTTGAAATTTTGTCTAGTTTGGACTATGTTTTATGTGCACGGTTGTAAATTTTGGTCCAAGATTCTCAGATATTTAGGATTAATTGGCAATACATGTCCATTTGAAGTGCCCTTTTAGTCGTAGATCCTTTTATTGACACAAGAACAACCAGCTGCCATTGGTTCTCTATGCATATTAATCTTAAATAATAGGGATTATTACAAAAACTATCCATGAGGTTTCGGGTTAATTACGGAAAATCCATTGATGTTTGAAAATTACAAAATAAAAATAAAAATTGAGGCCTTATGATTTTTGTGTTACATATAAGAGTGTAACTGCAATGCTTTTACAAAGGAATAATTACGAACTACCCCTAAGATTTGCGCTAATTATAAAAAATCCAGAGATCTTCAAAATTACAAAAGCTCCTTCCGATATCGATTATGTTTTAATTTAAGGGATAATGTAATATTTCTATAAATTGGGGTTAAAATATTGTTGCTTTATGAAGGAAAAATGTAAATTTTAATCAAACCTCAAAGTTTATTTTTTGTAATTTTCAAAAACCTCTTGAGTTTTTTGTAGTTAACCCGAACCTCAAGGTTTTTTTGTACATATCCCTTTATAAATGTAAATGAGGTGTTTTGAAATGTTTTTACTTATGAAAAAGATAAAGTGTAATACAAAATTAGACCACGGTGGTTTCGTAATTATCCGGAAAGAATAATCCACATTATAGAATCAGAAATAGCTCTGTTTTTGCATAGAACTTGACAAGTGGGCTTAAATTGATCCATTATTTGTCTACGCTATCACCTCCTGTAATTGTGATTTTTGCTCTGGTCAAAGAAAATAAACGAGAAAGTCTTATTTTCGAACAATGTTTCACGAATCTTTAGCTTGAAAAAGGGTAGTCGTAAACTCTAAAAACTATAATCTTTATTTTATTTTCGAATATGTAAAGAGTTTCTGTGCAAAAAATGCGACATAAATATATAAACAAGAAAAAAATTAATATGCCCATGAGAATGAGAATAGTATTTATTAAAATTTTGAATTATGTGTATTTTTGTCATAAACTTTAAAGATATAAACAATTTTTTTGAAATCAAAATGAATTTCATTCGTATATCGAAGAAACTTACAATTAATTATAATAACGAGTGCAAAGTAATTGCAATCCCTACATGATCATATATCTATATAGATCTAAAACAATTCCCTCAAAAAAATATAGATCTAAAACAAAAAAAAAATAAACCTATATATAAATCTAACTAATATGTAGAATCGTTTTTTGCAACGGGAGGCACGGACAAAACATGTACCAAACGATGATTTCACTTCTATCACGTTCATTGGGTAATGGTCATCTTATCTTCCGAACAAAATCTCACATTTAAGACAAACTTATTAAAAGAAAAAGACACCTATTTGGGACAAACTTATTTCGATTCAAAAATATAAATTACTTCTTCTATCCTCCATAGGAGGACGAGGAAAAAAAAGGAGGAAGATTGAGGAGAACAAATGGCTATGGTTTTGAGAGGAGAAAATAGAGTTTTTATTTTTATTTTTGGAATTAAGTGCTTTTAAACCATTTTGTCCAAAGTCAAAATATTTTTTAATTATTTTCTCAAACAAATATTTTTAGGCATCGATAATTGAATAGTACATTTTGCCCTTTTGTAAAAAATCATCTGCTTTTTTCAAGAAATCATTTTTCTAAGACAAAAATCATCTCGGTACCAAGAAGAAATCATTTTCGAGTAACAACAAAATTTATTTATCGATTACAAGAGGAAATAATTTCTCGGTACCATGAAGAAATCATTCTCAAGCACCAAGAAACTATTTCCGCATCAAGAAATCGCTGCTCGATATTCATTTTTCCAACCAACATTCATATCAACATGTGTTTATCTTCGGTTTCCAAATTGAAATAATACCAACATAAATCTATGCGTATATAAATATTTCATCGCCAAAATTGTTCGCCATTGGAAATCTCACCGAGGAACTTCAACTTTTCCGGATAGAGAAAGAGATGTATAAGTGGTGAGAGAGAGGTCTCAAAACTTTGGAGGAGAGTCACCAAATAACTCACAAAAATGCTAGGTCGTTATCATTTGCATGGTTAATATAACTAGAAAATATTTGTTTGAAAAACGTGGCAACTTCTACTTTTTGGGAAACATAAATGACTGGTTTGACTTATTCCCACTTTTCTATTCTGTTTAAACAAGCATTTTTTCCATACATCACTTCAAGTCAAGATTCCCGATTTAGTCAAAGTCTTATTCTCCCAAAGTGAAAATCTTCTTTTATAAGAACTTGCCTTCAAAGATCAAAGAAACATTAGATGCTCGACGCTCAAGTCAACACGTGAATGAGAAAAAATTTGGAGCGAAGACAAACGATTAAGAGCAATTAATTATGGAGTTACTTACAAATGAGATGGAGGGGACCTTTTATACCTCGGGTTAGCGGGTGCCCTTGTGGGCCACCTAGTAGAAAGCGGCGGTGGGCTGGATAACTTTATTTGTAGCCAATAATTAATGAAGAACATTGGGTAATTAATAAGATTAAATAAATGTGTTAATAACTAATAATAACAACAACAACAATAATAATAATAACAACAATAATAATAATAATAATAATAATAAGATGACTTTGTGCCCACAATAGTTATAAACAGTTTTATATATATAGACCTTTCAAAAGAATGAATTCTTTGCCTTGAACATGTGCTTTCACCAACTATTTTCTAAGTTAAATTTCCTTAAAAGGAGTATGTATTATATCACAAATCTTTGACAATCTCTTTATTACCCTCTTAAACTAATTAATCCTTTCATTAAAGCAAAATTATTATATTTTTGCAGTTTTTTTTCTTTTCCCATTTTTCTCCATATTATTAAAACATGCACTTGACTAATAAACTCGATTACAAAAGTAAATTTATTTAATCTACATAGATTATTAAATTATTAAAACTTAACGCTTTACAACGTCGAATAATTTTTCTAGTGCGCTTATTTTGTAAGTGCAAAAAGGTTCCTAAAATGAGAGGATGCTACATATTGAATTGATTCTCACTTTTTAAAGATGTGAGGTCTCAATTGCACATTTGATTGAGCTATTGTCTCCACTGGTTGAATGCAATCTCTCATCTTTATTGACTAAAAACTACAAAGTACAAAAAGAACATAATGTGCACTCCGAAAGAATTCTTGATTTAATTTGCTAGAATGGCTCTACGTGCATGTCATATCTTATTACCCATATTTCTTGTGGTACAATTATTAAATATCAGTACCATAGTATTATTGGGGATTAATTTACAGCTTTATGGCATTTGTAGATTTGCTTGGCCTACAATACAAGAGAAACTAATAATAGCATAAGAGCATCTCCAACAGCTTAACTGTATTTTTGTGTTTTCTTTATTTTAGGAAAATTTACAGAATTCAAGAATCAATTACAATGTCAACTCTATATTTCACTCTAAATTGGAATATTTCATTTTTATTCTTTTGTTATATTGAATTAATATATTTATTAATTAATAACTTAGCATATATATTAATATATTTTTATATTAATGATATTTAGTTTTATTTAATATAATATAATATAAAAATTGCATTAATTTTTAAATTAGTTAATTTAAAATATTGTATATAAATCCTTAAAACAGAAATATAAATCCTTAATTTAAGTAAAAAAAATTATCAAACAGAAATTATGTAAATTATATATATATATATATATATATATGTAATCAATATAAATATAAAAATTAACAAATAAAACCATAATTTATTAAAAAAAACTTGCTATTAAGGATTAATTTTAAACTTATTTCAATAACTTGATCAATATCGAAAAATATAAACCACATAACTAATTATATAAATTAGAAATTATAATTATAATTATAATTCTACAAACAAAGAAAAAAATCGCCAAAAAAACAAAACAAAAAAAAAGAAAAATATGTAGCGTGGAGCAGTACCGCTACATCTCATGACACTGTTCATTCCCATCTTTTAACGTGAGAATTGGTGAGAGCTTCAAGTGGATTTTCTTTGCATTTTAGTGGATTCCTTTATTTTAGGGGACCGTGGAGTTGTTCTAAGTGGCAATAATTAATATCATGTGGAGGATCATTAGTTTGGATCAAGAAATGAATTATCATTTCATGAATTACTATTTGAAAATAATTTGTTGAAACATTTTGATAAAGTAAGAAGATGAAGCTTTTGAGATACTTACACTACAAGAAAAATCGTTTATCCACCGAAAAGTCTGTAGATAAATATTAAGATAATTGTGTAGGTAAAATCGTTGTAGGTAATATCATTGCACGTAAATATTTACCTACACAATCTAAAACTATTGGTAAATACTTACAATATTTATGTCAAGAAATTTAAAACTGTCGGTATAATTTGGAAATAAATTTTTTTATTCTATCAGATTCAGAGGTAATCGTAAAATTTAGTGACAAAATCATTTCTTGGTAAATTGCAGCGAAGAAATCGGGATTTTCTTGTAGTGATAGTAATGGAAATCTTGTAATCAAAGTGTCAAAATTAAAAGAGGTTTAAATAAAATTTTACTTCGAAAAAAAATGGGGAATATCAAATTTCTAAAAACAAATTATAAGTTTCTAACATCTTATTTTATGAGTTTATTAAATCTATTAAAACAATTGCCAAGCACTTTTAGAGAATTTATAAGATTTTTCAAAATATTTTGTAAGATGTTTAAGAAAGAGTTTACTATCTCAATCAAACACCCTCTTACTCGTCCTTTCGAGAAATCAAAAGACAAAATCATATTCATCAACTATTATATTTCCTTGATGGATTGATCACTATATATATATGATCAAATCAACTTCATAATTAATACTGAGTGTGATTAACAATTTAAATTGCCAAAAATTAAGCATGCATGGCATGCGACACAAAGATTATCGTTGTCGTGATTAACGAGGACAAGTTAGATTTTGGTGTCACAACATAAGCTAAGAAAGTAATATAGTCTTTACTTCTAGACAATAATTGAAAAGGCAAATTTGCCTTTCCAACTCACTAATAAAATCAAGACAACCATTAAAAGCTGTCAACTTTTTCCATCATGAGAAGTGGAAAATGGAAATCATCTGTCAACTATTTATACACTTATTACACACTTGGGGTCATTTACTTCAAAAAAAAAAAAAATTGTGTTAAAAAATGTGTTTTTGTTTTTGAAGGAGAAAGTGAAATAATGTCCTGGGAGGGGATATTGAGATTCAAATTTGGATTTGCTCGCCCAGTATCACACATTTAACCAATTAAACTACATCTGATGAGTCCTATTTTTTTTTTTTTGTGTGTGTGTTATACTTCTTTAATTAGATAATATGTGGTTTGGAATCGTGAATATCATATTCAAAATATATTCTAAAAATTTAAGATGAGGTATTTTTTTTTTTCCCGAAATGATAGTACATTGAAATACTCAAACAAAAAATATTATAACAACGAAGTTCAGTTGATTTAAGGCTCCAGCCTTTTGGTGTCTGAAGAAACCAAAGAGGATACTAGGTGAATACATGCCCTAAAAGATTGGACTCAAAGGGTCAAACAAAGTCCTAACATCAAGAGAAATAATGTACGAGAATCGAGTGATAAAAGTGAGCCAGAACATGATCAGAGCTAGCTAGAGCAGTAGATCCACTTGATGAGACTATATGATGAAGTGAATTATCCAACAAAAATCATCATTATATTTTTTTAATAAAAATCAAAATATAAAAAAAAGAAATAACGAGGATTTCGATCACAAGCCGATCGTAGTGCAATATTTGGATCTCGTTAAAAACCTACCAAGGTGAAACCCACCCTCGTAGGGAAATTCCTTAGTAGGAAAAAGAGTACCTTGGCGAGAATAGCAAGAGGTGCCATAAAAGGAATCCATAAATAAAAACACAAGACGAAAGCTAGCTAACAAATCTATATTGTGTTCTTTCAACATAATCATTCGTGAGAAAAGGATTATTGTCCGTCGGGAGCAACCCACCAATTTGAGACTCCTGAATACTTACTGAGCTAGTCCGCCATACGATTTCCTTCCCGGTAAATATGGGAAATAACAAAGTTCATTTGGGAAATCGATAGAGAGAGTCGCCATTGACCAAGAAATCGCCAAGTGATGATTCCACCGAGAATGAAAAAGATCCACCACATAAGTTAAGTCTAATTCTAACCTACATATTCGTCCAACCCTTGCGAAAAGCATAATAAATCGCATGCATCACAACAATTAATTCTGCATCATATACATATTCCATGCCACACTGCTCAACAAAACAACCGCGGAAAAAGCCATTAGCCGCGGCGAAAATGCCCGCCGTATACGATCCCGAGACCTTTGCACTACCATCCGTATTGACTTTGATCCCAGGAAGGGGCAAATGCCAAGAAACCGGATAATACGAGGAGCTTTTTGCGTCTCCTGGAACTTTCAAATGGTTTGCTAAAAGCCACAACAAATGATTCATCAATACAATCCCAAAGAGCACTGGAATATCACAAGAAATAAAGAGATGATAAATCGAGTCCGAATGAGAATAACAAAGCCCACAAAAGAAAACCCAATGAATTCTCTATGTCGGAGGATGTCCAAGACCTTAATATCCCATAAATAGCTCTCAAAGCGATTTGAAAACTAAGATAGCATCGATTTAGATAAGAGGCAAGGCGATTCAAAACGCATGAAGATCGATTTAGATAAAATTGTCTCAAATCCATAGAATGCATCCACACCTGTTTATCCAGGAATCCGATAATCGGGCAATGGACAATATCACGAACAATGTCCAGATAAGCTTCAACAAAGAAAATGTGAAATGCCAAGTGTTATCAAAAGCAAATATGATATGCGATTAAAGTGAATCCTATACTCATGAGGTACACCAATCTAGTCCGCAATAACATAACCAAACCAATTATCACCAAAATGCAATAGAAGAGTGCGCTCAAGGATTCAACGAATCCATCAAACAATCATGCACCAATAGCCAAAGACCACCAAATCGAAGAAGGCAAAAAGTGTGTCCGATAGAACCATTAGCCAAAAAGAATTGGCTACTTAAGAAAGTAGTGTATGAACCATTTCATAAGGTAACCACAATTGGTCATAATAATAGAGCGGACTCAAGGAGCCCAATTTACCATAAGGACCTCTTCGATTAATATCACATGTCCAATAAAATTGCGCATGGTTGTTTCCAACTGTTTAAGCATGGAAGTCGACCATTTATAAATGAGCATGGTATGAACCAACAACCCGACAATCATTGAATTCACCAAACAAACCCTTCCTCACAATGAAAAAGGGAACATTTCCGTTTAAATTTAAGGACAATTTTGTCAAATAAAGGTCCGCAACACTCCTCCTTAGGGGCACCTTGAAGATAGGAACCCCAAGATAAGTAGTTGGGAAGCCGCCAACTCGTAATCCCATGATAGATTGAATCAGACGCCAAATATGTTGTGAAACCCGAGCTTCAAAAAAAACACTTTAGATCTATTTGATGAACACTCACCAAAGGGGAAGCATATAGTCGAAGAAATCTTGAAAATATGTCGAGGCATTAGCAGAGTTAGTTGACAAAGAATAACAATATCATCCGCATACAACATTGTAGAAGGAAACGTGATATTTTGCGGAGTGACAAAAGGCGTAAGAAATTGTGAAGAAACTAATCGAGAGATGAGCTTCCTAGAACTTCTTGAGTACGCCAAAGAGAAGGGAAAGTGGGTCCCTTGACGAACACATCAAGAACAAGCAAAATAACCCACCGGTGAACTATTAGCAAAATCAAACCATGCCGAATGCGAGAATCACCGAAATCAATCAACGAACGTGTTGGAGAACCCAAACCGCGCAAAATATAAGTCAAAAAGTCCCAACTCGTGTATCAAACGCTTTACTTAATATCAATCTTGTAATCATGTTATTATCGGTTCGATTCTCGCAAAATATTGAAACCCTGGAGACCAAAGCATTGCGATCATGAATATGTCGACTCAGGATAAATCCAAATTGTGTGGGTAAAGAAGTACGCTAATAATCCCTCCAATTCTAGTAGGCAAAATCTTCGTAATAATCTTAAAGATAAAGTTACTCATGACAATGGGTCCTGGAGTTGTCCACAAAATTAGCATCTTTACTTTTAGGAATGAGAACCATAAAGTCGAATTGAGTCCACTTCAGGCCACTCCTACTATATCTTGACATGTGTATATAAAATAAGTGTGGAGTTGAACAAATATTGGATGTAGCACGGTTAGTGTTGTGACTTTGGATATTTCCAATAGCTAGTAGTGGGTTCGAACCCCACTTTTGCCTTGTAGGTTCTAACAAATCATCAATTTTAATTTTCCAACATTAAATATTTCTCAATTTAAATTTTAAAAGGCAAAAGAATAAAAAAGGAAAAAAAGAATTGAAAATGTGGGAACAAAAGAAAAAAAAAAAAAAAAAAAACAAGGTTGTTCGTTCGTAAAAAAGAAAAAAATTTCTCCCAGTCAACCACATCACAAGAAAGATTGAATGAGTTGGCTATATTATCGATTGAGAAAGGATTATTGAACAACTTGATTATCTTTGGTTTGATTAATATTTTTGCGGTCAAAACTATGAAACAAGTTATATCTAAATAACTAAATTGGTTTTTGAACATAGATGTCATATTAATTTAACTATATTAGAATTGTTTTATATATTGCATATTATTCTTTCGTTTATTGTTTTATGTTTCTTTTAGTTTAAAAAAAAGAGGCCCATTTTTTCGTCATCAACAAAAGTAAATATTTAGTTAAGTTGGATATTTTTAAATATATACAACCTAATCAAATGTACTAACAAACTCATTAGACATGCATACAATATTATAAATAAATAATTAATCAATCGTTTCAACTTTCACGTACACTTGTACATTCATGTTTTCTCAAAGAATTGAAGGGTCCAATTCTTAGAATAGTGCAGTTGATGTGAATTGTGTTGCCAACACTTTAGATAACACAATGAAGTCTTGTAACTAGGAAACACAAACCACAACAAACCGAAATGACAGATATTAAAATGAACACAAGAAGATTCAATATTTTGTACAAGTATAAAAATACTTGTACGATGTCCTTAGGACGAAAACTCTTAAATAAAATATTCTTACAAAATACAAAAATAAAAAAACCAACAAGACTAAAAAGATATACTCCTTTTGTCTTGTAAAAAAGCAATACTTCATCACAAACCTGGAGAATCCTCCAATTAACGCCTATACACTCATCTATAACATAGGCTCTCTCAAATGAACAAACTAACAAATCTAGGGAAGATGATGCCAAAGATGTCAAGAACATTGTTGGCCACATTATCTTCCCGCAAATTTCTTGTGAGTAAAAAGAGTGTCTCTTTGATTTCTTCAATTTGATCTCACACTCTCAATTCGTCCTTCTGCAGATTTTGGTTTGCTTTAAATAGACAAAAGTGTAACCACTCCATGGAATAACTTCCATATCTTAAAAACCACCGCACAAAACCTCGGAAAAATACCGTCATCCACTACATAATAACTTTCCACAAGTTAGAAATAAAAACTAAAAATAACTCCTATAAAAACCGAAAAATTCAATCAGTGTCATATTGTCCTTAAATTTGAAAAATAAGA
This sequence comes from Rehmannia glutinosa, assembly GCA_016081115.2. Taxonomy (NCBI): domain Eukaryota; kingdom Viridiplantae; phylum Streptophyta; class Magnoliopsida; order Lamiales; family Orobanchaceae; genus Rehmannia; species Rehmannia glutinosa. The sequence continues at coordinate 13,573 of JABTTQ020001916.1, forward strand.
AATCTTATGATGTTTGACTTTTTAGAAAAATCAAACATTAACAATCTCCCCTTTTTGCATTTCTAGACAAAACCTTTTGCACAAAAATACATTAAATCTCCCGAATATAAGTCAAATCTCCCCGAATATAAGTTTAAACAAGAAGTACCAAAACACATCAAATACTCTTCAAACAAACAAGCAAGTTCGATTTGTTAACAAATGATGCCTCGGGTGTTGGCATCATTCTGGAATCACTATCTCATCGCTTTGCTTCCACTTTGTTTTTGTGCCACCTTCTCCCCTTTTTTGAAATCACCTTCATATTTTAAAGAGAGGGAATAACCACTTACAAGCTCACCGAGAGCATTTTGATACCCCATTATCTCCATTTAAAAGAAGTTAGGATCGCTTATCCAACATAGGAGAAAGGAGATAAAAAGTAACAACTCATTACTAGTAAACATCGGGTTTTGCAGATATTTTCACTATTTTTTTTGTTTTTTTATATAAAAAAAGAAAATGCATGACCTAGATTATGTCTAAAAACATGTATTTATGAGAAGAAGGAAACATACACACACATAAATAGTACTTATATAAATACATGATGTATCACAAGATGTCACATAAGATGTTGCCATCATTTTGAAGAACATTATGTATCAAAAACTCAATTTTGTATGTCAAAACAAAATATTATTACTCCCTCTCACTTGCATAGATGAATCAGGCATAAGAACAATACATAAAGACTTTTACAAAGTCATAGAGATAAAGCTCTACTTTTTACATGTTTGAAGAGCTAAAAATGTACAAATATGCCCAAAAATGCAAGTTAATAATGAGAAAAAGTTAACTGTTTGTTGACTTTATGAAGAGTTTGATTTTAACAAAATCAGTTTATATAAAAATTGCATATCAACACATGAAAATCTCATGATACATAATGCAAAAAGAAATATGCCTAGAAACCTAAAAAAAATAGAGAATTTGCTATAATATAAGATGTAACACATTATGCAACACATGCAATTAAAACACAAAAACCAAGAGTTTTCTTTTGAAAAAAAAAAAACTCACAAAGGATGACAATGAAGTCCCTAAAATTTCCATTATAAATTACTACACAAAAATACAGGATCTCGCTTAGTAGCGTCAAGCGTAGCTCGATCTCAATTGAAAGAATTGAAGGGTCCAATTCTTAGAATAGTGCGATGATGTGAATTGTGTTGCCAACACTTTAGATAACACAACGGAAGTCTTGTAACTAGGAAACACAAACCACAACAAAATCGAAATGACGGATATTAAAATGAACAAAAGAAGATTCAATATTTTGTACAAGTATAAAAATACTTGTACGATGTCCTTAGACGAAAACTCTTAAATAAAATATTCTTACAAAATACAAAAATAAAAAAACCAACAAGACTAAAAAGATATACTTTTTTAAGTCTTCTCAGAAAATAGTTAATACTTCATCACAAACCAGGAGAATCCTCCAATTAACGCCTATACACTCATCTATAACATAGGCCTCTCAAATGAACAAACTAACAAATCTAGGGAAGATGATGCCAAAGATGTCGCAACAACATTGTTGGCCACATTATCTTCCCGCAAATTTCTTGTGAGTAAAAAAAGTGTCTCTTTCGATTTCTTCAATTTGATCTCACACTCTCAATTCGTCCTTCTTCACATTTGTGATTTTGGTTTCTTTAAATGAAAAAAGAATCACTAAATGGAATAACTTCCATATATTAAAACCACCCGCACAAAACCTGGAAAAAACCCGTCATCCACTACATAATAACTTTCCACAAGTTAGAAATAAAAGCGAAAATAACTCCTATAAAAAAACTGAAAAAATTTAACTGTGTCATATTGTCCAGAAATTTGAAAATAAGAAATCTTATGATGTTTGACTTTTTAGAAAAATCAAACATTAACATTTTCATTATCAATAAACTTATATTTAAACATATTTTTTTATATTTGTATATACTGAAAGTGTAGCCAATATATTTTAAAAAGTTATTCTTATTTTAATTGAAAGAAGTAGTATATTTATGTTTATACGTGAGGTTATTTCAACAAATAATAAAAGCCTATATATGTCATATGTGTCATTGACAGTGCAGTAAAGATAGTTGCAGAAAAAGTTTCCCAATTTATAGTCTAAATACCCAACATCAAGTAGTACAATCCATGTGACGAGCAGTATATGGTTTAGTCCTTTATCTCTTCATCTCACTATTTCGATTATTGTCAAAGTAATTTAGTTTTTTTTTTATCTAGTTTATTCGTATTGATCAATCTAACAAACATTAATATTTGAAGTTTTAGGGTGTAAACTACTATTTCGCAGAGAATACAATTTACAAAAAGGTCCTGTAACTTTCAAAATTCTCAATTCCTCCGGTGATTAGAAATATGCCAAAAAATAATACAAGTGTTCATATTTCTGGTCATATTATTTTGTTTATGTGGACATTTCTCAGATGAATGTTTTTTTTTTTTTTTTTTTTTTATCTCAATCAATATCTAACTCATTTTTTTGGATGTTCAAATAAGCAAAATTAATTTCAACATCGAGGGTTTGACTAGAAAAACTAGTCAAATTTTCAAACTTCCGGCTACCAAAGGATTGAAATTGAGAGTTTATTGAAATTTACAGATTTTTTTGCTAATTGTTATTATTGGGACTCAAATTGCAATTTATCCAAATTCAAAATTTTAGTATCATCTTACTTAAAAGGTATAGAAAAGAACACAAAAGTATAATTCAAATATTTAAGGTTATGATTGATTGTGCTTTTGTTCCCACTTTCATTTTCTGAGTGAATAGTAGTGAAAAGTTTTTTTAAAGTGAAAGTAGAATGAATAGAGAAAAAATAATAATTGTGTTGATGTAATGGAGAATCTTTTAGAGATATTGATTGTTTGTGGAATTTTTCTGTGGTAATACTAATGTAAAACATAATGTAAGAAAATAGAATAAAAATAAAAAAAATGAACAAAAATAAGCAATTTAGATCTCATTTTATGCCTTTTGTTATCAAGATTAAGAGAAAAATAACAAAATTGTGATAAATTAAAGAAATTACCGAAATTATTTATATGAATAGGAGGAGAGGAGAGAAATAAATAGTACACTTGGATATTGAGAAGTGTGAAAATAAAAGAGAAAATGAGTTAATTTTAAAAAGAAATGAGATTTTCTTTTTAAATTGTACAAGAATCTCATGGCTGCTATCCACTTAGATAGTTCCTAATAAACTAATTACAGAATAATATTCTCACCTAATTTTGTTATCATTTCAATAGAGTATGAATTATTATTATTATATTATACATAATATATTATTATTTCACTTTGTAAATATTCTCACTTTGTTGTTGCACCAACGAAATAAACCAACTCAATAAGCAAATGAACTGTTATAAGCAACATCAAACATTTTCTACGAACTGAATCCAATCCCAAACAATTCATAAATAAATGGCATTGAATTTGTTCTACACTCATCTTTCCGTGGAGGATCAAATGTACTTTCTCAATTCCCACTAAAAATTGATCCTAATTAAATATTATTTATCATTTCTAATATAATTCTTTTTGTAATTTGACCGGATCATCCATCCATCCACACGTCTTGCTTTTACTGATACATCTAGAGTTCATCCACATATTGCTCGACATAAAATTAATAGTAGAAAGGATTTTTTTCTTTGGTTGGTGTTGTTGCCAAAGAGATGAATAATAAGGAAAAATAGTTTTTCAGTGTTAAAACTTGGACGACTTGGAGAATTAATATAGTTACTTTTAAATTCGATCCAATATCTTTTAAAAATTTGGTCATTTAGTTTGAAACTGTGTAATTTATTGTAATTGCTAATTGGAACCGATTGGTGCTAAAGAAAAAATTAGAAATTTCGGTGACCTTGACGCAAAAATTGGCATGTCAATTTGGAATCACAGAAATTGGCACACAAAATTTGAGAATTTCAAAGTTTTGTGGCAATGTTTTGCACCAAATTACAAAAAGTCCCCATTTTGTTGACATTTTTGCACCTGACCAATCATAGTGTATCAATTTCTAATAAATTACATAATTTCAATCAAAATATAATTAAGTGACGAAAATTTTAAAAGATATTGTACTAGAATTTAAATGTTACTACGTAGAGACTACATCTCAAATTAGTAAAAGTTACATGACTAAAAAATATTTCCTTGAATGATAATAATTTATCATGTTATCAAAAAAATTGAACAATATTGATAATAAATGAATAATAATAATTAATCAAAGAAGATGCTTAAAAACAGCAATAGAATTACTTTATTTCCTCATCTCCATGTTCAACATGATACCCATCTTTTTCCTCACAGTCATGGCAATTTTCCTGCAACTCATCATTTTCATTTTCCTCTTTCGGACTATCCAAAGCTCTCTTCTCCTGCTCTTCATCTTCAACCTCATGACTCCCATTCCCCACCGTCGATTTCACTCTCTTCCTCTCATCCGCCGTCAATTTCAACACCACCACCAATTCTCCGACCGCCTTATTCTTATCCCGCCGGTGCTTAATCAACACCTCGCTGATATCCGCCGGCGTCATCTCCGCCGCGCCGACAAATTCCTCCAACTCCTTCTCCAGATCACATTCCTCATCATACCCCAAATAATTCCTCAACAGAATCTTCAACGCCGGAAAATTACAGTAGCTCATGTTTATATGCATGTCCATTCTCCCACTCCTCAACAATGCCGGATCCAGCTTCTCGATATGGTTCGTCGTGAAGACGAAGATCCTCTCGCTACCGCAACAAGACCACAATCCGTCCGTGAAATTCAACAGTCCAGAAAGCGTAATCGTGTTTCCGCCGTCATCGCCGCCGTTCGCCGCCGGAGTTGACGCAGCAACACCGTAGCTGTTACTCCTCGTATAGGTATTTCCCCCTCCGTAACCGTTTCTGTTACGATTTGTTAAATTAATGGAACAATCAATGTCCTCGATAACAATAATGGATTTCGAACTTGTCTTCATCAACAATTTCCTCAACTCAGAATTAGTATTCACTTCAGATAACTCGAGATCATAAATATCATATCCGAGATAATTGGCCATGGCGGCAATCATGCTCGATTTGCCAGTACCAGGGGACCGTACAATAAATACCCCTTTTCCAAGCCCTCCCTGTTTTCTGATAAAAAATTTCCCCATCCGCAAAATCTCTCAGATCCGCCATAATTTCAGCTTTCTTCAAAGGATCCATGGCTAACGTATCGAAAGTACTCGGATGCTTAAACGGCACAGACTCCATGGATGACCTCTCGAATTAGTGTAGAGCAGCCTATCCTGACTCCTCCTTCGTAATTCATTAGCTTTCTCCATTACAAAATCAAGGTACGAATTGAGCACCAGGTGTTTGTTGTTTTTCCTGACTCGGAGAGTGAAACCTCTTTTCTCGTCCGGCAATGGGCGCCACGAGAATGTTTGGCCCTGCCTTTGAGTGACGATGTGTTCCCACTCAACTGTGATTCCTTTGTAGAAATCGATTAAGCGGTCGTTGTTGGAGAGGCCGAAGGTGATGGCGGAGGAGTTGAGGCCGCGGGTGAGGCTGAGACGAGTGCCGGAGATGGAGGCGGAGGAGCTGAGGTAGAGCTGGACGGCATTGTAGAGTTCGTTCGTGTTGACGCCGTCGACTTCGGTGATGTCGTAGTAGCAGTAGGAGGAGAAGTAGGTGGTGAGGCGGTGGAGGAATTTGAGGGCGGCGAAGCGGAGTTCCGGTGGGAAGACGGTGTGGAGGAGGGTTTGGAAGAAAGCCCAGACTCCCATTATTGATGCCATTGTTGTCCAAACATCCTTCATTGTTTTTTTTTCTTTTCTCTCAAATGTGTGTGTAGAAAATGAAAGATTTCTTTGGGAGGTGGGGAGTGGGGAGAAGGTGATGAGTGATGATGATAATTAGGAGAGGAGTTGTGGTTTTATAGAGGAAACTCGTAGGATTATAACAATATAACATGACGAGACTGGGTTCGAGTAACTGTAATGACAGAACCAAATTTTGTTAAAATGTGTATATATATATAATATATAACATGATGTCGGTCGTTGTTATGCATATGATATATAGAAACACCATATAAAACACTGTATGCAAAAGAAAATCTGAACCAAAAAATGTGTATAACTTTAGAATCTTGAGGGAGACAAAGGTGGATGGAATCTTTATTCTAGAGGGATGGTGTTCCTATTCCACATCACGAATGATTGACACGTGTGTAGAAGTTACCATATTAATTTTGGAGATAAATCAAGGCTAAATTGTGGGGTTTTAATATAATAACTTATGTACACGCCAATCATCCAGCAGGTGGAATAAGAGATAAACACCCTCCCGGAATAGAAAGATCTCATCCGAGACAAAGGAGAAGAGAAAAGATAGGTTGCGATTAGATACCAAAAAATCTCTTTTCCATTCTCGCTAAGAGGAATTTTTTACCCCAAATTGCGAGTGCTTTCGTAAAATACATTATTCACTAACATTCTTTTTTCATCGATCAATCACATCTACTCGTTTTTTTTTAGAAATCAAATCACTAATCATTATAACACATTTTTTGCACAAATTCTATTATTCACCCACCAAATATTTCTAACTGTTAATCATATCCAATTATTATTTTACTATTTCTATATCAAATCAACTTTTATCATTATATTTTCATGTGATAGGGTTCAAAATTCATTCTTCTATGAAAGAAATTCATCACTATTAGTTTATTACCTAGCATGAAAAAAATTTCTAAAATGAAAGGGTATCTAATCGGACTAGCCCAAGACAAAGTCCTAATAAATGAGTTACATGAAAATAAACAAATATCTAGTCGGGCCCTCTATTTCAAATTCTATTTCATCAATGTTTACTTTAATATATAAAGCATTCTATTTCTTCAAATGTTTTAATATCACCAAGTGTATAACGAAAACAAAATGATATAATTCTATAGACACGTGACTTGTATTAATGTTCTCAAATATGAGATGAAAAAAATATATTGAAATAGGGATATGATTTGGATTATATGATGGGGTGGGGTGGTGGGTAACTTTTGGTGGCAAAATGGGGAGGTGGGAGGTTTTTATGAAAAGGATTTGTGATGAGGGAAAAGCTGGGTGGCCAGACAGGGGCAGATATATTTATATTTATATACATATTCACGTGTTTAAATAACACGAAATCTTGCACTGCGGTGTATAAGGTATTACAAGGCCGTTCATCTCATATTTCAATATATTAACAATTTTGTGCATAAATTATTAAAATAATATAAATGTTGTGTATAAATTATAATTATTAAATGTTACAGTTTTTGCCCCTAAAAAAATAAAAATACATTTTAATTTACTAGTTTTAAGAAAAAATAAATCTCGCCCCTCTTCCTTCATTTTTGATCTGTCCATGACGTTAGTGATATTAGAATACAAAGAATGAAAAAAAAATATTAATTAAGAAAAACATTTGTGGTATCACTATCAACAACAAAAACAAAAACTTGTACACATAGTAAAATAAATGAATAATAAGAAAATTAAATTTAAATTGGCAATCCCCGACACGATACGATCGATAACACAACACAAACCTCGACTAGACATAAACCCGACTTTTATCGAGAGAAATACGAACACGACTAACACAAATCTGATGATATCCGCTTTTTATTAAAACATAATTATATATTTTATATTTTACTATTTTTTGTGTATTTTGAGCATAAATCCAAAACCAACCATGAACTTTACTAGTGAGTGAATTGACACCCCTAATGAGGGGAAACAACATGAGAAGAATAGGGAGAAAACCAAAAAGGATTTTTGGAAGATGGTGTAATTACAGGGGAAGCAGGGCAGAGAGGGGTCCCTTATGCCTTAAGGGATCTTCTATTTTTTTTTTTTTTTTTTTTGATGACGGGAACCCGCAACCGCTACTCTTTGAAACAAGACTGATAAACCCTCGGGATGGACGTCTTAGCCCGCAAACTACGCCAACCAGTGTAAACCACACTGCGCAGTTCTGCATGACAAAGCCAACCAAGATCCTTAAGGGATCTTCTAGTACTATATAATAATGGAGAGAAGTTTGAATGGTGTCAATATCCCTGCACCTCTGAGAAATACGAGGGTACATACTACTTATAAATTATACGACTATACATACACATACATTTTCATATTAATTACTCATTTAGACAACGTGAAAAATGGGAGAGGAGTAAAACTAAAACCTAGACCCTACCACGGACGAAAGTCTGACTGAAACCGACCTAATTGACCATGTGTCGGTTAATTGTCGACCCATGTCGATAGATCCGACCCTTATAAGGAGAAAAATCTAGAATTCTTTTAAAATGGGACATAAATATACAATTATATATAGTACTGTGGGGCGCTCCTATTATAAGTCGAGCGAAGAGGCCGATGAAACCCGAAAAATTACAAAATTTAGGGGTCCAAATATTTTGTGTACCTTTTATATATAATACATATCTGAAATAAATAAAATACTAAACAAAGTGTGAATTTGACTTAGTGGTTAAGGAATTCCACCTTAAAAGTCTCCAACTATTGAGTACATGTTTTTTTTTTTTTTAATTTTGTTATTCAGATTAAGAAAAAAAGCTCCCCACAAATGAAGGGCAAATATTCCCTTGGGGCTCTGTAGCCTTGTTAGTTGATAACAATATATCACATTTAATTTTTCTTAAAAGCCTTAAATTAAATTTTCTCAAATGAAAGAGGCAAACAATTGAATAAAATGGGGCCAAAATTTTTAAAGTTCGACTCAGGCCAAAAAATTGGTAGGATCAACCCTGAGTACTACATCAGAAGACAATTAATTGGGCAGACTTATTTTTTTAACCTAAATAGTACATAGATTTTACAAATAAATAAAAAATAAAATAAATAAATAAATGAAAAAAACAACTATGGAGGCACGTCCATCCATATTGGAGCTATAATACTACACAAAACTTATATGACTATCTTTCGGACAAATCTTATATTTAAATAAAATTTCAACCAGAATTCAAACTCATGAAAAATATTCATATTTTAGTATTTCTTTAGATAATATTCAGTTGGAATCTAAACCGTGGTTAGGTCTAGACTGTCTAGTAAAACCTCGGAGTTGGAAACTAAACCGTGGTTATGTCTAGTAAAATGTCGGAAATTATGGGGGGAAATTGCAAAATTGGTCCTATAACTATAAGCAGTTTGCAATTTCGGTCCTGTAATTATTGAGTTTGCAAAATTAGTCCTGTAAGTTTCAATTTTTTTGCAAAATTGGTCATATATGTTTTATACCTAAGCAATTTCGGTCATGTAATTTTCAAGTTGTTGCAAAATTGGTCCCCTGGGGTTATTTCATATTTTCAAAATACCAAGAATACCCTAATGCACATAATTGGCTTATTTGACTAAGTGTTTTGCCTAATATGGTATCAGAGCCCAAGTTTATTAAAAACTTTAAGTTATATTTATTATTTTATATAATTAATAATTGGTGAGGAGAATTTTCTCCGAGAAAATGGATCTGGACGAGTGTCCAAGATGTATACCCTACAGGGGATATCGTCATATTTTGAGATAAATGCGAAAAACAAGCAGCATGTTGTCTGAGTATCACTTCCGCTCCGCGAGTACCCGCCCTGCCCTGCCTAGAATTTTTAGTTTTAAAATATATTTTAATATATATGTTGCATATATAATACATATTATAATATAAATTTTATGTATTCTTATATTATATTTAATATTTATAAATTGATAATAATAAATTTTGTAAATAATATTTTATAAGTATATATTTTTTTATTTTTTTAATTTAATTTAATTTAAAATGGGGCGGAACGTGTAGACTCGCCCCGTCCCGAGACCTGTGGCGGGTCGACCCGTCCCGCCCGTTCTAGGCACGGGGCTGGTCTGGGTCCTAGCCAAACCGCCCATTGTCATCCCTATAAAATTGCTAACTTTAGAAAGATAAAGGACCAAAAATGCTTTATTTAGCCACGTGGCAAAATTGTCCAGGACAAAAGCTAACTTTTAAAGATAAATGACTAAAATTGCAACTACCCCAAAGTTACAGGACTAAAATTGCAATTTACCCGAAATTATGGACATTATTTTTTTTTTTTTTGATAGGGTAAGAATTTCCAGCGACCTACTTTTGGGGAGTTTGGGTTATTTCACAGCATAATATATGAATGTGGATTGTACTATAGAGAGTCACAAGACTGCATTTCACACACACATGCAGTCTACAGACACAGTACTGAAGTGTGCGCAGAAAACTTACGTACTATTTACAAACTTGCCCCTAAAAGCCTATCATAGAACATATATACCTAACCTAGCTAACGTTTTTGTTTAAAACCCCATCCATGAAAATGATCAGCAACCTTTTCTGTTTCGTGCCTCTTCACCATGCAATTACTATAATGTCATGTCATTATTATATACCTTATATATATTCAATTAATGTATTGAAACAACAGATAAAATACCAAAAGGAATAACAATGATGTCGTAATACTCTCCACCAATGTACATTTGTTCTTTTAAGTTTAAAAGAAAAGAATAAAATTAGCCAAAAAAAAACGAAAATTAGCCAAATAAAAAAGAATAAGAAGAAAATCCAAAGTCTATAAATTGAAAAAGAAAAAAAGAACCAATCATAGGAAGCATAAAAACTAGGTGGGATGACAATGGGACGGGGCATACAGGATATGTAAAGACCTGCACCTAGCAGGCCATCGCACAGGGCAAGTAGACCCGTCCCCTTGTGACCCGAATTATATAAAATTAAATATATAAAAAATAAAAAAAGGAAAAATTATATATTTGTAATATATTTATAAATATTCTTTACAAAAGTTGTCATTATAAAATTATAAATACTAGATATAATATTAAATACATAAAAATTATATATATTTGCAAAATCTTCTGCTTTTATAATAAGTGATTTATTGTAGCAAAAACAAAAGTAGTTGAGAATCATAAGTTGGTAGTGTTTGTAAATAGAATCAGAAGTTGAGAATGTTTGGTGAAAAAGTTGTAGAAGTATTTATGTGTTTGTAAAAATCAAATTAGAAGCAAAATCATAAATCTAAAACACTTATCTCACTGATTTTAGATTCTGATTAAATGAAATAGAATCGAAGCCAGGTTGACATTTCAAACAACATAAAGTGATTTTTTTTTCCAAGCCAAACCGAGAAGCACTTTTCTAGTGATTGCAAACACTCCCATTGTCGTCGCACTAGCAGAGGCAGGGGGGCATTCGGGCTCGCCCAGGCCTGTGTCTGGAGCGGCAGTTTTAAGAAATTAAGAAAAAGTATTAGTTGTAGCTAATATGATTTCTTTTAGTTTTCCATTGGCTCACCACCCTTTTTCGTATATCGACTCGCCCTACTTTCGTGTGCTAACTTCGTCACTGATCCATCGAGTACTATGGCATCTCAAGAACCGAGCCGAGGAGCTGGCTCTGGGACGGTGTTATTACAGGGACCATTCGTGAGCAGAGGAGGGTCCACAATGGTGTAAATTGATTCTTAATGAGGACTCTAATGTTAGCATCTCAAAAACCAGGCACAAGATGGTGTGGTGTTATTATGGGGACCATTGATGAGCAGTGGTTCCACAATAGTGTTAAATTGGTTCGTACAGAGTACTTCTGAATTTAGGTTCCCTCCTATGGAAAGATTAAAAACCGTTGGAGTTTTTGTATTGAACAAACAATAACATTTTCATATTTTTAAGGGGTTAATTTCATAAACTACCCTAAAATTTTGCCTAGTTACAAAAAGAAATTCAGTTATCTTTTAAATTAGAAATACCCCTTCATGTTTGTTTCTAGTTTACATAATTGCATCCTAAAGGGAAAGAGAGTGGTATTTGTCAAGTAAATACAAATTTCGGGGTGTTTGTAATACCTTAAGGGAGTATTTGTAATTATGAAAGATAACTGTTTTTTTTTTTGGTAATTAGGTTAAGCTTCATGGATAATTTTTGTAATTTGCTCGATTTTTAGTTCAATAGTTAAACGATTTCAAAATTAAAACATTCTATGATTTTGTCTGAATAAGAATAAGAGCTCCTCATGCAAGTAAATTTAGTGAACCAAAATCATTCCATCCAAGATTCAAAATTTTCATAGGACATATTATTAAAGGACCTAGCAAAAACACACCAAACTGCTTACCAAAATTTGCAAGTTTGGGATGTTTTGGAATCGGATGGGATCTTCTGTTCCAAAATGGCATTTCATCTCATATTCCACCATACGTATAAAAGCTACCATATTGAAAACCCATAATTTACGGATGATTTATTCTTCAAAATTAATATGGTAGCTTTTATGCACGTCGCAATAATCCGTGTTGTAGGAGATGAATACCCTTTTAGTACATAAGATCCCAGCCGCTTTGAAACATGCTCATTTTGGAGTTAAGCAAACTTGGATTGTGTATGAACAATGTTCCTATATCCCAACTAAAAGTATGCCAACACCATCTAAAGTGATATCACCTCTAACAAACAGAGATTAGTGAATGAATCCATCATAAATAAGATCACACTTAACCAAAACTTCACTTTACATATTTAGAGGGCAAATTTAAGAAACCAACATCAGACCAGCAATTTCCTTTTTTCTTTTAACAATAAATGTATGCGTACAAATTATACCCCCAAGAGGAAAACGAAAAACAAAAGGCAAAATTTCTATTGCAATCAAAATGGTCAAAAAACCAAATGCAACCTTTCACGCGAGTAATTTTATCTAGCCAAGTGCCGTTGTAAAAGCCACAGTAATTGCATCAATCAATGGCAATGATGAGAAAACCCACAGATACATACATAAGTAAGACAGGGTAAAGTGCAAGAGCTTTCCTCCTTGGGTTGACGGCAGTACTCATGAATGGATATGCGGCCCAAGTGCTCCATGCCAACGTCACAGCAACGAGAACCACTTTAACTATTACGTTACCATTTAACATGCAGATAAAGGCACCAACGTCCAGAGGGAATAGACAGTAACCTAGAAGACTCAGGCTTTGGAAGAAGATAATTTGGCCACCCTAAAAAATTAACATATATTATGAGCATCAAATAGGTTTTGATATTGTCTGAACAATTTCAAATGTTCTAATTCAATAAAGGCTACAGATCGCCGTAAAATTGCTACATCTACAGCAGAAAGAAAATTGCACATTCACATGTGTAGGTTTGTCAAGGTAAGCATAGGAAATATCTAACGGTAAACATGCGTGCGTGTGTGTGAGAGGGGGAGGACAAGGAAATTACCAGCAGCAAAACATTCAAGGTCAGAATTACAGCTCCTGCTGCAAGCAGTGCAAAGGCAACGGCGAAAACTTCAGACTGGAAAACAATTCAAAGCAAGAAACAAGGTCATTAGCCAAGAAGCACATAACTCCCTGCCGTAAGAAGCAAATACTAGCACTTTAACATGCATTATATGTTCTCAAGACAACCACAAAGTAAGGTTGCAATAGGTTTTTATGTCTTATATTTGCATTTTCAACTTTCTATACTGTTCCAGACTATCCATCAGTTTCTTTTCGCTGATTCAAGAAGGGGGATAAAAACAGAGCATTTTGTTCTAGGACTACAGGACATAATGTCTAGCAAGTTATTGATGCCTAAAAACTAAATGTGTTAGCTAAATTAGTAAGGGTGCCAAATTGTAGAATCAAGAATGTGATGTTTATATCAAGGGCCAAGGCCATACAATGTCAAATATCAACTCTTGTGCAGCAAGGAGTACATGGAGAGAGGTAAAAATAATGTGAGGTTACAAACATAAAGGTAGTTCACGCTAAGCCTTTTTCACCGAGATATAGCTAAGACTACGTACCAGTCACCCAGAGATCAATGATGCCATACAATCCAGAAATAAGAACATGTTAGTGTAACCTATGCCATCGTTACAATTCCCGCATTATCATAGAAGGGCCAAGCTGGAATAGATCTGATGATCATAATATTTTTGAATTGGGTTCATTAGATGAAAAATATTTCCCTCATCAAAGATCTCAACAAACAATAATTACAGTCAATCATATCAACGACTCAAAATGATGAAGACGAGAGTATCAAAAATCTTTTTATGCTTTGAAAGACGAACTTAGAATTGTGCATGAATTGGGTTAAGACTTGGTCGCTTCGATAGAAAACATTATTGTACAATAATACCCTTGTTGAAGCAATTACTAGAGCAAGATTTGGAAAGGGCCTCGTTTCTAGCAACATAATAATCATGGACAACTCTATTTTTGGTGATATACTAGATATAAACAAATTTGAATATTCATATGTGCCACAATTCCATAGTAGTACTAATCTATTGCATTTCTTGGTAAAAATACTTAATATTGAATATCAAGATTTAGATGTCGCACAAGCAGAAACATGCAAACTTGGAACTTGTCACTTCCACGTGTGCTTTAGAGACTATGAATTATTTATCTTTATATTTAGAATTAAAAGTACTTTATTTCATTTGAGAATTGTGCACAGCGCTTATGCATCCATATACACAATGTACTGTATTATTAAAAGTTATGATAACTACAAGAACTTTGATTTATTTAACATTATATAGAATACATGCATATGCATTAAGCAAGGAAGACCTTATTTTATTTAGTATGTTTTTAACCATGTAGTGTACATGTGATAAAACATAAATAAAATATTATTAAATTGGTATAATTAAATTTTAAATTTATTTTTATATGACACTTACATGTGAGAGTAATAAGACAAAGAAAATAATAAATTACACTTGAGACTAAATTAAATGACGTTAATTTAGGAAAAGGATTTTTTAAAAGCTAAGGGAGTGTTTGCAAACACTAAAAATAAGTGCTTTTTAGTTTTTACTTAAAAAAGCAGTTTTTAGTGTTTGCATATACCAATTTCTCTAATCTCGCTTCATTTAATCGAATCTAAAGCGGGGAGATGGGTGCTTTAGATTCTCGCTTCTACTTCTAGTTTGAATTTTACAAATAAATAAGTACTTTTACTACTTTTTCACCAAACACTCTCAACTTCTCATTCTCAACTTTTAATTCTATTTTCAAACACTACCAACTTCCGATTCTCAACTACTCTCGCTATAATAAATCACTTTTTCTAAAAGCGAGTTTTTGCAAACACTCCCTAAAACTCTCTGAAAAGCACAGCCCTTTAGTCACGAAAAAAATTCTCAAGTTTTCTTTATTCATTAAAAAGTCTAATGTGTACCAATTGAATTCACAACATTTATCTCAAGTTTAATGTTAAACTAAAACTAAAAAATTTAGGTGATTAATATTGTTGGCAAATTGACGTTTTAAGTTTTACATTAGTCAATTAAAAGACTATTGAGAATGAAAAAAATTAGTCCTGAGGGCAAATATCGTTTCAATATATACTTTATTTTGTGCATCTTAAAATAATAAACAAAAATGAGAATGCATGAACATTTAACTATGCAATTCGATTAAAAAGTCAAAATTAGTATACAAAAATATTTTTAAATAGTGAACAGGAAAAAATGTACAAACAACATAATTTACTAGAGGCACACTTCTCTATGATGACCGTTCATCCCATTCCACTAAACCATGTCACCAGTATGGGCGTTCCCTTGTATGGGCTTGAGGGGGCTTCATTTCAAAATTTTTTGGAAAATCAATATTTTCACGTACATTTATTTAAAATATTATACTTTAGTACTCAAATATCTATTTTTCTTTTTGGCGTCAAAAAAAATCTATTTTTTTATTGAGTTACACTCCCAAAAATTAATTAGCCCCCCAAAACTATAAGTCTAGCTCCTCGTGGTTACCAGGTTATTTGGAACCAATCAACCCATTAATCATCGTATCACAAGCATGGTTGCACACCCATACAATATACCAAACGCTTGGAGTACATTTCACACTAATGAATGAACTTATCATGTACTTTTTTATCATTAACTTCTTCCACCCTTAGTTTAAATTTAAATTTTTGGCCAGAAATACTAATCAGGAAACGATAGAGTTTGATGCAAAATACAAAATATCTGCATTTTTACAATTGTTTCTACTCTATCAAGTCCAACCTTTTTTCGTATCCCCATTTTTCTTCTGAATTCCACCACCAGTGGCAAAAATTTACTTGCGTGCAATCATGCTGCACGAGACATATTACCACATTAACTTTGACACATCAGCTGAACAGTTGATGTAGTCCTTCCCGAATTAGTGAACAGAACTCGCATAATTCTCAGGATACCATTAATACAATTTACATGCACCACAATCACTTAAAGACCAGAAATGCATACGAACTTCAAACAACATCCAAGTTTATTGAGTTTTGTATAGCCTTTCCTCAGACAATCGCTAATGGTTAGTTGGTTACCGCATTTATTCATGCACAAACAGTCGGTAGAACACAAATCTCCAGTAGTGCATATTAACATTGAGATGATAACATGAATAATATCTAAAGGGCAAATCAATAGGCTACATATGTGAGTTCCCTGTTTTGATCTTTTAATAAAACTCGCATGACAAATTACGCCTTGCACACACCACAATAATAACATGCAACACGAAAAAAACTCAAGTAAGCTCATCATTTTAATTCGATACGCATCGCAAACGACATCAAATGGAGGAAAAAAGAATATCCTGCATACCTTCTCAACGGACGCAGACCAAGAGAGAACGAGACCGAGGAAAACAATGAAGAAAAAGGGTCCCCAGAGATCCCAATCCCTCAACGCCTTCCCGGATCCTCCCTAAACGGATTGGGGAAAACAACCAGCTTCAAATTGCTTACGATCCTCGACAAATCCCGCTGAATGGTATCCCAAACGGGCTCCGTCAGAGTGTTTGGGGCCGGCCCAAACCCGGACCCGGCAATACCGCCGCTGCTGGTGGATCCACGTGGAGGGGGAATAGGGGGTTTGGGAACGGCGGAGGAGGGGGCGGCTGAGTGAACAGGTGTAGGTTTGGGAACGGATGGCGGAGGGAGATTGGAGGGGACGAATGAAGAGGGAGGAGGTAAGGGATTGGAGGAAACGGGGATGGAGGCGCGTGGGGGGGACGGAGGGCGGGCGGGGAGGACGGAGGAGGGATAGGAGTTGATGAGGTTCTCGATTTCGTCGATGTCCGATTGCGAGCTTGGGTGCAGAGGGATCGTGTCGCTGTGGGACATTGTGTGTGTTTCCGGTGTGTGTATTAGTTTTTTTTTTTTGAGAAATTGGACCTGCGAGGAATTTAGGTCTGGTGACGGTGGTGCGACGGTGGTGATGGTGGCGATGGCGGTGGCCAGTGGTGTTGATCGGGGAGAGAAAGAGGGGTTTTATTATTTATATTGTTTTTTAAGTTTTCTTCTCCTAATTATTCTCGAAATGAAGTGAACATAGTTTGTACTAGGACATGGTCCCCATGAAAATTGGTGATGAAAAATGAAAAGGTACTAAAAGCCAAATCAATTATTTGATACTTAATTATTAAAATTTTATTAAGTTTAATTTATTGGAATAAAATAAAATAAAATAATTTCATCATATTTCTTTATTACATAAGATTTGGAATTCAATTAAGTAAAAAACAATGTAAATATATGAAATCAGCTGTTTTTTTGGGGGAAATATACAATAAGACTTAAATTCAAGTTATATACTTTTGACCTGATTTCAACTAAGAGGGTGTGTGGGTAAAGTTATTTAAACAATCTTAATATTTTATTTGAATATATAAAATGCATTTGAATAACAATAATAATAGAGCTTCTAAAATGCCAATAATGATAAACAATAAAATTAAAGTATTAGAAATAAGATAATTTATTATAACAAGATATTGTACAATCTTCTTACTTATTAGATCTTAACAACTGATTTTGAGCTTTTTCCATAACTTTTAACAAATATTTCAAGACATCTTATAAACCTTCAAACATCTTATAAAATATTATAAGCAACTCAATTTAGGCAAACACCCTCCAGAAATCAAGAAGCCACAGGCATCACGAAATAAAGGCGCACAATCCAATTTTAGTTCCAATTAAAATTTGATTATTGCCTTACTGGCACCAAATTTACAACAAATTATGCATTTTTCTTGTAAAAATTCTTTTCCAACAATCGTATCACCATTACACCAATATGGTCAAAAACGGGTCTTCATTTCCCCGCACAGATTAATGAAAATTTAAGTCACCTGAGCAGTGAAAAATGTATCAAAGTTCAAAACAAAACTCATGAAACTAAAAGCCCAGAAGACATGTCAGCAAATTTCAGGGCTTAAGAGCAATGGAAAGACCAAATTTTGGCGCGGCGTTAATAGCCTTTGGGTCGTACTCTGCTGAAATTGTTGCAACAGATTTAGGCCTCCATTCGCGTTGGCTCAATATAGCAACTTTTCCATTGTCGGAGAATCTTGTCTTCACCGAGGTGAGAGGATCGATTTTATGGACACTTCCAATGCTGAAACTGTTCTCAAAACCAGATAATCTGTGCGTCATCTCAGCAGCAACTTCTGTCCCGGTCAAGGGGTTAACCAAATGCACGTAAGAAGCCTTCACCGTTTGTCCCTTGTCAGTCCTATGAAAATCAAAAGTGTTTTCAGAATAACTATATCTTTTCTCTTATTTCCAAGGACAAGCACGAAAAAGTGTGTCTATATTACAAATTGCACCCTCAACAATAGGGTTCAAGCAAATACAAAAAACGAGGGATATTATAAAGAGAAAATAATTTCTTGCAACCTCGAACTTAGACCATTTTACACTTCGCAACCTAAACTATTTGTTTTTACATCTAAATGTTGCGGGTTTTTTTGCTTTGCAACCTCCAGCCAACCGGAATTGGAATATTCAAGGAATATTTGCCCTTGTGGCCCATGAAATTCCAAGATCCGCAAAGTCTAGGTTATTAGCCGTAAAAACAAATAGTTTAGGCTTTAAAGTTCACGTTGCAAACAATTATGGGTAATAGTAATTTGAAACACAACTAGTTTTTTTTTCCGTAATCAAGCAAAACCTCAGGGGTAGTTATTGTAATTTACCCATATATTTAAATTTGCAGCTAAATTGCAGATTTTGTTTGCTCAAATATTGTTTATGATAAAAATTAGGATAATTACGAAAGAACCTCAGAGGTGTAGGCTAATTACAAAAAAATAAACAAGAGATTTTTGAAAATTGCAAAAACTCCTTCAGCTTTGACTCCGTCTTACATTTTCCCGAGCAAAAACATTTCAAAATCCTTCCTAATATTTCTAGAAATAATCACCCCCTTAAATTTAAGGCAAAATAACACCTAAGGGGCTTTTTGTAATTTTGAAACAACTCTGGATTTTTTTGTAATTAGCTCAAACCTCAAGGGGCATTTTGTAATTATCCCTAAAGATTATTAAAAACATGAAGATGGACGCGAAGTTTCACAACTTCACACTGCCTGTCATTCCGCCACTACCCTCAAGTCCATCAACCTTTTCTATTTTAATGAATCAACCTCTTACTCTCCCTTATGCCCGAGATAGGATACATGCGCGGTCCATCTCCATTGTCAAATACTTTAACCTAGTTTAATTTTCAAAATTAGTGCTCAGAGCATTGTTTACATTTCTGCAGGTTGAAGGAGAACAAGTTGATTTAAGCAATTTGTGACATATAGTATTACAGAACCCTTGGCATAACTTCAAACTAGATACACTGAGCCATGTATTATAGAAAATATGCGATTTGCCACAAATGCATTTCTCTCTATGGTCAAATACTCATCTGAAGCAAATTGGTTATTTAGCTGCAGCAAATAGCAAACATTGCAAGTTCATTTTATGCGCATTACATCCTATGGTAATTAGAGAAAGCAAACAGAAGGTACTGAAGGAATAGAGATGTTACATACAGTATAAGGGCTGCAGAAAAGTCTGGCTTGTTGAAGCTTATTCCAGCATTGCACTTGGTAAAAGATGAAGATGAGGTGTCAAATCCGATTTCACCGCCAATAGCTACATCGTTGGAGCCAATTGCTGCAGCAACCTCCAGAAGAGGACTTGGGTTCAGGCCAATACTGGAATTGATGGCAGCACGGTGATGAAGGTAATGCACATCAAGCTGAGAAAACACAACATATTACAAAAGGTGCTGGGTGTTACAATAGGTTAGTTAATTTCTTAACTACATTTCAATGATTAATCAGTACCTAAAATTAAGTGAAGCTTGTAAAATCATAAGACATTAGGATAAATAATCTCAGCTTTCATCTTTTGCTTTTTTTGACTGTAAAGGACGCACGAGAGGATACGAGTTTCACAATCTCTTAGCAAAAGTCAATATTCATTTTAAATATCCACAATATTCATATTGTTATCTCAAACAACTTAAGAGTTTAATATATGTCTTCTTTTTATTGATATCTGCTCAACAACTTTTGTCTGTTGGTGTTAAAGTGTGTGCAATCCTAAGTACACTGAGAAGTCGTGAAACGGATTTGACACCCTTTGTATCCCATAATAAAAAATTTAAAAAGTAAAACAATGGGCCTGAATTTTAGAAGTTATTCAGCAATGCACTAGAGAAAACACTCTATTCCGGGAGCTTATCCTCGCCCAAACTTCCCAGATAGAAATAATTTTATTATTGAATGTCCAGTCATATCTTCTCTCTTCATTGAGAGAACTTTAATATGAATAGATTCACAAAACCTTAAAAACCAACCACCATTGTACTCATGCACAACAAAAGCATCTTCGAGTTTTAGCAATTTAAAATCCAAATCTAGTACCTTGCCCGACTTGTGATCAGGAACATTGAAGCTAATTGCTGCTTTTGTGCCAGGCACCACATCATAAGTCACCTTGGTAGAAACCTGCGAATGGATGACCTCAATACATAACTTACGAAAAATCAATATAGCTACTCGGATCATTCAGCCCCAAAATGAAAGTCTTTTTCTTACATTAGAGTAAGTATCAACTTTAACATCAACAGTAGTTTTTCCACTTCTGTACTGTGTACTGATGTCACCAACAAAGATTTGATCCTTCTTTACCCCAGTAGCTGTAAGTCCCTGTCAAAAGGATAAACTATATTTAATATTCTTGAGTAGTTGACAGATTTTTGCATTTCTAGGTATGGTTTAGTATAAACAACTGCCAAGTTAGGTCCAAATTAACAAATCTAAGTAAAGCAGGAAAATCATCACATACAGCTAAATCTATTAAATATTCAGAATTGAAATATATTAGCATATAGTTTTTCATGCTTACATTAGCATGCGATGTAATTCAATCAAAAAGCAGATTTAGCTTTTCTAGCTTTAAGTCCAAATGAGTCTTTACTCAATAATCAATGGAACATGGTTTTCGTCATATCCAAATGAGATCACAGCAATTTAAAATACAACAGAAACTTGGATGTGAGATTCATGTCAAAATATATTGTTTTAAAAGCCCAAGTAGATCATTATAAGTGCCTTAAAGCTTTGACAATTAAGGTAATTCATAAAAGAAAAAGGAGGTAAAGATATTATAATACCATTCCAGTAGAGCTTGGAATTGAGAGGGAGAACTTGATCATAATTGTAATCTTTGGTCAAAAGATCTGCATACAAAATAAGCATATTTCAATAAAAATACAAGGCACAGAGATCTTCGACAAAGAAAACAAATTAGAAAATTGGACATACTAAATCTTGCAACAAAGAACAAGCAAGCATCTTCAAATATTAATGAGTCAGGAGACAATGCTTGACCGAAAGAAATAACCAACATCTAGATTCATATGCCATCGTCCAACCATCTACTTCGGCATCAGTTTTAAGGTAAAATAAACACAAATCTATTATATATACATGGTCAAAATTTTCTCCAGACCCGTTTTTACTAGTTTCCCTGTAAATTGTGAATTATCAAATCAGCTCTAACCCTTAAATACTGAAACAATAAACATGCGTTATTGTAGCAAAAATCACTTTGAATTTACTCATTTTTTCTCTATACAAAACTTATATCGGCAACAATATATCTTTGCATGCACTGGACCTCACTCATACAACCTGTCTCCTTTTATATGAACTATGTACACGAATTCAAAACAGATTCAACGAATAATTACTACTGAAATAAGTTTAGCATTCAAATGAAATTAATCCTGCATTTTAACAAACAAAAGAATTTACAACACCTCAACAGTACAAAAGGTTAAGCTTTAACGGCAGAGGATGGAACTCAGCCATATTGATTAATTAAGATGGAAAAATGAAAAAAAAAAAGGACGATGGGGTTAAACTCGAAGTAGTGCGTGGCTGCTCAGTTGCACATAAACTAAACACGTAAAAAATGAAGGAGCTGCTACTAAGAATTGTTACACATCTAATGACGTCTGACTAAACTGATAACAAGAATAATAGGTATTGCATTATTGATATCTGAAATACATTTTATAGTAATTAGCTCCCTCCTTCAAGACATGGATATGCGAATTACACAATTAACAATATCGAATTCAACATTAGCAAATTATGAATATCCCAAATATATCACATACATAAATTCTTTCGCAATCTCACTTCAATAAGTATGATAGAGACATCATATATTCTTGAACTTACTAAATACCACACGTGTCGGATGCTCTCAAAAGTAGCTAATCAATTTTCCAGAGAACAAAAGAATTAATAGTAATGTATAATTTTTACAGAGTAACCACGCAAAAATAATGCATACAAGTGCCATCAAGAAAAAGATTCAATAGACAGATGTCAATATAAACCTCAAGACAATCTAATATTTACTACGACCAATAATGAAAACAATCTCAACATTAATTAACACGAGAATTAGAATATTTGTGAAACGTTGCCATTAATCTTCAATAAAATACCCTTTTAAAAGGTTACCTCTTGCGCGCCTGCCAATTTCGAATATGGAGCCGGACCGTTGCCCATAGCCTTTTTTGTTTGGAAAAATGGAATGTTCAGGTCAAACTCTGCAAAAAAAAAAAAAAAAATTAGTATGCATTACTATAGTTGATCTCGTATGAAAACGCCCACAAACACACACATTTTCTACCAAAAATCCAAATTCAGAAATGACAAATAGAAAACACAGACTCATCAATTCAATCACTTATAAACAAAAAAATCGACAAGATTAAAAACCAGCGGAGATATACCTAATATTGCATTTGAATTACTTAACCAAAAAAAAAAAAGAGTCGTCTCTAGCACGAATACTAAACCATATTAGTCAAAATGAGAAAAAAGAGAATTAAGATTTCAATCTCTTCTATTTCTAATTGGGAAACAGATTACATTAGCGTTAATTAGCTAATTCATATAAACTGAAAAACCACCGAATATCGTCCCACACACACACACATATTTATTCGGTCTACGCACAATGTATAGAAATCAACAGGCGGAGGCAAGAGTTCTTACAGATGAAAGCTATGATCGCCGACTTGCAGCGACCAGAGGCGACGACACCGTTTACTATTCCAATATGTGCAAACTTCAGAGAGAGAGAGAGACGAGGGTTTCAAAAGAGAAGCACAAGAAAAACCAAGGTCAGAGAGTCAGAGCTTAAGGGAGGCAAAATGATAGGGTCACCAGGCTGTGTGATTCGAAGGAGGTGAATGTGGGTATCTATTGGGCGTTTATGGTATGCGGTAATACAAGAATGGTGAGGTTTGACATTTTGGACTGTCGTTTTATCCCTTCGAAAATGTGGCTCGAGTTTGGGCCTTTTGTGGGTTAAAAATAAAAATGTCAGCCCAAAATCTAGACGTGTTTGACACCAAGATTTTATGAAAGATAACGCTTCATTTGGATTTTTTTTTTTTCTTTTTTAAGTGAATATATACATGTCCAGGATTTGTACGTGTTGACGTGTATGATGTGGAAATGAAATGACACTCAAAAGATCTTTTAAACGGGACTAATTTTGCTTTTTTATATATAAAACCGAAAGCAGTAAGATGTCCTGGTCGATTTACGTTTTATAGATCGAACTTTACAAGTACTTTTTTGCCGATTATTCCCTCTCTCTCTTTCTAACAAGTGAAGTCTATTTATACTCATATAATTAGTGTGCTTTAATCATCATTACACCTAGTTATATAGTGGTTACAAGGGGACACGTGTCCTCTTCTCGGATATGTCTCACGCGTATTTGGCATCTTTCGACTCATCTTGCTATTTTGTTGACAAGTGGCATCTTGATTGCTAAAGCAAGGTATTGACCCTTAGAGAAATAGTTATCTTCGTCGTCCATCATTGGGACCTTAGGTCAAGATCCGAGCCCGCCTCGCGCCACGTCACCGGCTCGGTCCATGTTATCCTGGTGGTCCCATACTCTTGTCACCGGGCGGCCACGTGGATCGATTTTTTGCCACTCGGCTCGGGTATCATCAATGGCCCCCAAGTTTAATTCCGAGGAGAGAAGTTTTTCGAATCGGATTTAAACTTTAATGCTCATTATGAGTCTTAATGAGGAAGGAAAAACCTTAAAAGTCACATGTTACTAATGTTTGTCAATTATCAATTAATGCCCGAAATGGTGCATTAATTAGGAGTTATGATGGTTGGCACGTGGCGTCTTGTTGTTGACCGCTCTGCGCAGATACGAGGAGACACGATCGCTGGGCCGGAGGATCGTGATGTTTTCGCGCCTTTTCGAATTTGAGAAGACGCGCTTTTAAGTTGGTGCGCCACTTCCGGAGGAGGTTAACCTATAAATATCCCCCTCTTCTTCCATTCTATACTTTTGCATTCATAAACTTTCGAACAAAGATCAATAGAGACCGAGCATAATTTTCGTGTCACCAGAGCATCAAGTTCCCAAGTACTTAGGTATTTTCAAAAAAATTTCTTTCTTTCATATTTTCCTCTTTTTCTTCAAAGAAATATGTCCGGTTCCGAGGATAGTCAAAATCAAAACCTTAGTATTGAAGTTGACATAGAGGATCCTCCTTCCGACCCTTATGTTCCTTCTTCTCCGCTTAAAGAGACCCTTCTTCGATCCCCAAAGATCGCTGCTTTCAAGTTGGGGCACACTCCCGAACCAGAGGTTTATCTCGAGGAGACTCACGTGATCTTCGAGTTGGTTCCATTCACCATCTATCGCGAAGGTGTTGTGTATAAACCGGGGTTAGTCAAAGAGCCCAGAGAGGAAGTAGGGAATCGGATCCCTTAGATAGTTAGGGGAGAAAGAGAAATGGACTCGGGAGGCACGAGCGAAGGGAGAATAGGACGGCCGAGGCCGCGAGGCCGGCTGGGCAAGGCCAGGGGGCCGATGAACGGGCAGCCACGTAAATGGGGACCCAAGGCCGTGAGGGGGCGTCCGTTACGAGTAGAAGGCGGGTGGAGGCCGCCTCGATCAAAATGATCAGCTAGCATGCCGATGCCTGAGTTGGAGGCTCTTCATCATACATATATGATTAGGAGACCGTAAACTTTTGGTTGTCGGACCACGCAGAGGTGCCCGAGCATCCACCAGGAGGGATGCATGGCCATATATGCTCATAGTCTCTTATACGGGCTAAGGTTTCCCTTGCTTGTTGATCACGAGATGATTAGGAAGTGGGACGTTTCTTTGTCCTAGTGCATCCATCGACCTGGGGTCGGATCATCGGGCCGCTTATTATGTTTCAAAGAGATGGAGTATGAGCGCCCCGCTTTGCCGATCCGAATGAGCTATTCGTTTGGAAGGCGACACCATCGACCCCGTGTCGGGACAACCATCCGGTTGGTATTACGTGCGCAGCATCAGGACGGGCCTGACGGGGTTGGTTGACGCCTACCATAATCCTTAAAGGAGTAGAAGGAAAGATGGTTCGGGGTAGGTGGTGAGTGGCAGACTCGCATGGGGAGGATAGGTTGGTCCTTCTCCCCCGTCCAACTTTTGATACGACTTCCGTAAGTTCATCTTTATCTTTTTGACTTTTCGAATCTCTCTTTTTACTCCTTGGTTTTTTATGACTAACTTCATCTCCTTTCTTCTTTCTCTTTTCAGAGATCGCCCCTCCACGAGTCGTCTTTCGTAGGTCTTTGTCCGCCTACCGAGAATATTCAAGCTCCGGCCCTCGGATAGGAAAATCAAGGTCTTGGCCACCGAGGCAAGATTGTCTGAGGGTCTGCCGCATGCCCAGATTACCAACAGAGTCCGAGGCCCATGAAGTGTTAGATAATTGTTTTTATCATGGTTTTGATGATTTTGTTTAATTATGTTTTTACACCAAAACAATGTTTCTACATGTTGTCCAAATACTCCCGATATTTTAAAATGTTTTTAATATTTTTTGGAGTATTTCTTGAAGTTTATTTTCGACAAAAAATTGGACAACACCTTTGTCTTGTGTTTAACCGATCGCTTCATAGGGCATCCGTGTTCAAGTTAATTTTAGAAATAGAAACGGACGGACACAAAAAAGGAGACGGCCGACTGGCCGACCTCGATGGCGTCGACCGATCGACATAGGTCGACCGGTCTCTGAGAACATACTTCTTTCTCAGTATTGTAAAATTGTTGAGGCCAACCGGTCCACACAGAGTCGACGATCGGACCCCCATCGGCTACGATCGTCTTGTGTAAAATTGTACGATATTTTTCAAACTTATATTTCTATTCAACCGGTCTCCCTATACTTTTGACAAAGAAAATCTATCCGTTATGCAACAGAACATTCTTCCTTAATTTGTGGGATTGATTTATAACGCTTATATTCTTGATTTAACATGTATTACTTTTCGATTTCAATCCCCAAGAGGAGCCTATCCTTGATCAAACATCTTCTATAAACAGAGGAAGCTTTGGAGCAACAACAACAACAACAACAACAACAATTACTACTACGCAACAAGAGATATATACTCAAACATATATTGTGTTCTTCATTTTCAACATTCTTGTTGTAATAGCCTAGGGTCTTTCACTTTCACATCTTAAGGTCAGGCTTGATTCTTGATTACACTTGCACTTTTGAGTTATAATATTTTTCAAAGTTAATCTTGATTGTAATTCATCATCCAAACACAAGATATCCTTGTGAGTATTCTTGTGGTAAGAATACACTGGGTGATCTTATGTGTTGAAGAGTGTGGTACTCTTCATAGGTGAAAGAAGATTGTGGTAATCTTTGTAGAAGAGTTTGGTGCTCTTCGAGGTATTGGAGAGTTTGGTGCTCTTCAAGTCGGAAGATTGTGGTAATCTTCACAAGGTGCCGTTGAAGGAAGATTGTGGTAATCTTCACAAGGTGTCGTTGAAGGAAGATTATGGTAATCTTCAAGGGAGATTGTGGTAATCTTCAAAGAGGTATTGTAAGGTGATGTTGTAATAGTTTTGGAAACTATTTATAATTTTTTTCTTTTTGAAATCCATCCCGGATATACTTTGGGGTGGTAGAGGATTAGCTCTCAGGTTGGTTGAACCTCTATAAATCAACGCGTGTTGTTTACTTCCCGCACTTCCATTCTTGTCTTTGCTTATTACATTCAAAAAGAGGGCATAATCAAGAAAATGGACATAATCTATTCACCCTCTAGATTATCGTAGTCACTTGACTTACAAGTGGTATCGAGCCAAACTCTTTGGCAAGCTCGTTCCACATTGCGAGTAAAGAGGAATGATCATTGGCTACGATCGAAGTCTACCTCACCATCGGCGCTCCACCAACAAGCCACCACTATTTGCCGCTACTGCATTTTTACTTAATAATCATTCTTGCAAAAACTAACTCGACATGGTGACTCAAGCCGCCTTGGCTATTTCACTTGGTCGTTAAATGAAACTCGTTGATTTTCATTTTCTCTTCTTTAACCATGTTGATTGAGTCTTCGAGTTTCCTAACTCAGCCAATCAATCCAAGCTCGTTCTTAAGCTCTTCAAATCTTGATTCACATAAAGACTTTGTGAATATATCAACTAACCGCCTATCAATTGATATGTATTCCAATGTGATGTCTTTTTTTTCAACATGATCTCTTATAAAATGATATTTGACATCAATGTGCTTGGTTCTTGGGTGCAATATCGATTTTCGATTTTAGTCCTTTTAAGATTATTACAGAGTTAACTCAAGCATTTGTGTCCTTGAGGACAACTAAGTTGGTTATTCAAATAGAGTAGCCACTCAGCGACAATAGAGCCGTTGATAGAATAACTCATTTGCTTAACTTGAACTTTAACTTGGTTGTGTTGGTTTTTTATTTGGAAGACTAAACACCCTTTGAATTGTTTTAAACTTGTTTTAACACTTGATTTTAGCACTTGGTTATTAATCAGTTGGATAGCAAATATGAGTTTATCAGCAGATATGATGTAAGTATGCGTAAATGTAAATGTCTTTGAAAAATAAATGACACAGCTTAATTTTTATAGAGGTTCGGGATGGGGTAATTCTTCTAATCCTCTCTTCTCCAACTCCCGGAGCAATCCACTAAGTAACAAATCGTTTACAAAGTGGTGAACAGCCTAGAGACAACGCCTTGGTCACACAGTTGGCTTCTCTTCCGACTTCTTCACAGGCAGCTTGCCTTGCTACTTGACTCACTTTCTCAAGCTCGTAGATTTGATCACGAATCCCTCCAATAACTTGATACTGGTTCGACCTTGAACCTTCCTACAATCCTCCTTGGAAAGTAGACCCCTTTTGATTCTTCAAAAGTTTCCTCTTCAACAAATTTGAAGTTGTCTTTCCTTCATAGCTTGTGTTGGATCGATTTTCTTCGAGTTTCAGGCTTGAGGTTTTGCTTGAATATACTTGAGAATATTTCAGGTTAATAGCTTGAATAATGCTTGCTTGTTCGTGGTTCAGGTGTGCAAGGTTACCTTTTCTCAATGAATTTCCTCGGCCTTTTATAGTGAACGTTTGAAATTTTACCCGTTGAAGAGATAGGTGATTTCAAAAATCACTGTGTTCATTGGCTTGTCTTGTTGTAGTCCTGATGTTGACATTTTTCGTATTTAATGTCTTGCGAAAGGCAACGTTTCGACACTTGGTGCGAGTCTTCCCATTGGTTTGTTCCTTTTTCACACAACTGGAACTAACACTTTATCTCGACAACTTTAATATGTTACCATTTCGAGTAACATTCTTGACTTTCATCAACGGATCTCATTGATTTGTCTTGACTTGACTACAATTTTTTATTTTTTTCCTAGGTGACTTGAGTTAGCTTCCAATTCTTGTATGACTCATCCGTCACTTCAACTTGAGACTCAGCTTCTTCGAGTTGACTTGATGGATTCTTCACATAACCGATTCACGGGTGATACATCTTCAATCGAGTTCATGACTTTTCTTCTTAGACATACTTAGTTGTCTTGCAATGAGTCTTCACTTCATCTTGATTGCCTTCTTGTATTTCCGGGCGTGGCGACTTGACTCGATTTTTCCATTTCTATCTATTACAATGTAAATTACAAGAAAAATGGAGTGCCAACTTTCTAGTTTAAGTTTTACGTGTTATAATCGAGAATCTACAAGATAAATTTCTTAACACTTCTATATCATAATCTATCGATTGTTGCCTCATCCATAAGACTTGGGCACAACAAATGTACCGCCTACAACAATGTACTTTGCTTGATTGTGGATGTAGCTATGGAATTTTGTTTCTTTTGAACCAAGAAACCAACCTATTTCCAAGAATTTGACAGTACTTGATGTATTTTTGTCAAATCTACATAAGCATAGTCCGAGTGTGAGTATCCAATAAGCTTGAATCCTCCATCCTTTGGATACCATAAGCCAACTTCTTTGTGATCCCTTCAAATACCTTAAGATTCTCTCGTCTGCGATCATATA
The DNA here is from genome assembly GCA_016081115.2 of Rehmannia glutinosa. NCBI lineage: Eukaryota > Viridiplantae > Streptophyta > Magnoliopsida > Lamiales > Orobanchaceae > Rehmannia > Rehmannia glutinosa. The sequence continues at coordinate 43,450 of JABTTQ020001916.1, forward strand.
TGACTTTCCTTTGGAGCAGATTGAAATCGCACATACACCTACAACAAAGATGATGTCCGCCTACTTGCTATTAAATAGAGCAAAGATCCAATGAGAGCTCTATATCTTGTTTTATCAACAACTTTGTCTCCCCGCATCCATGTCCATCTTAACCTAAAGTATTCATGGGAATCTTCACAGATGACTTCTCTTCTATACCAAATTTTTTCATTAAATCTCTGGTATATTTGGTTTGACTTATGAAGGTTCCATCCTTCATTTGCTTGACTTGAAGATCTAGAAACAAAGTCGCTCTCCCATCATACTCATCTCACATTTCCCTTGCATGAGATTTGAGAATTTGTCACAAAGCTCTTTGTTTGTGGATCCAAAGGCCATCCACATATATTTAAACAAGCAAAGATACTCTCCCATCTTGAATTCTCAAGAGTGTTCTGTCAACCTTACCTTTGGTGAATCCATTGTCAATAAGAAATGGGGACAATGTGTCATACCGCACTCTTGGTGCTTGTTTCAATCCATATAATGCCTTCTCGAGCTTATAGACTTTATCACCAATAGTTTTCTTCTCAAAACTTGGAGGTGGCACCATGTAGACTTTTTTTTCCAAAAGTCCATTCAAAAATATACTCTTCACATCCATTTGATAGGCGGTGAAGTTCTTGTGTGTATAAACGAGAAACATCCTAATTACTTCCAATCTTACAACATGTGCAAAAGTTTCATCAAACTCTACGCCTCCTCTTGGCAATACCCTTTGGCTACCAATGTTGCTTTGTTTCTTACTACGATCCCTCTTCATTCATCTTGTTTCTAAATACCCACTTGGTATCAATAATATTTTGGTGGGTAGGCCTTTGAACTAATTCCCAAACTTTATTTCTTTCATAATCGATTCAACTCTTTCTACATTGCTAGAATCCAATTCAAGTTCAACGAAGCCCGTTTGATTATAAGCTTCTTTTGTGAGTAATTGTTAGCTTTTCATTATTTTTCTCGTTTCTCCTTGCAACTATTTTCTAGTTGTTGTTGTATACAATGAGGCATCTAGATGTTTATTAGTTAATCGAAGCATTTTGTTATTTATGTGGTTTTTCGATATACGAACTCGCTCAATACATGAAGAGATGTAACCAGAGATAGCATAGAAAGTACATTAAATTTCTTCTTAATTAATTAAAATGTAGGCTTCCATCCTGTTTATTGAAATGCTAAAGTGAAAACATGTGTATCAAGTTTGCTCTCTCTCTCTCTCTCTCTCTCTCTCTCTCTCTCTCTCTCTCTCTCTAACCACTTCTTTAATTTATGGAAATTCAACATGTTATCCTTAAACTTTTCAAATGATGAAGTTATAACACTTTCAATTTTCTTTTTTTTTCTTTTTGCCAAAATAATGTTTAGGCTTCAAAATTCTTCATGGTGTGGCATCGACCTTCAACTTCGGATGCACGTGCTCATCACTAAACCTAAATATTTCAAGATGCGATGATACAAAATATGCAACAATACTCTTTCTAGATACCCAAGAGTTTGGGTGGTGGTCTATGCTTAATATTGTGCCAAGTCGGTTGTATATGTAAATAAGAGTTGTACATTATAATCAAAAGTGAATGACAAAGACATTGAAAAAGAGTTATGGGCATCAAAACCCTTATGAAATTTGGATAGGAAGGAAGCCAAATGTTGGATATTTTCATATCTTTGGATGTAAGTGCTTCATTCACAATAATAGCAAGGACAACTTGAAAGCTTTTGAAGCTAAAGTTGATGAAGGTATCTTTTGTGATACTCATTTGAGAGTAAAGCTTTTAGAGTCTTTGAACAAGAGGACTATGGCCACGTAAGAGTCTATCCATGTAGTTTTTGATGAACCTAATATTAATGGAGAAGACATTGATAAGTTAGTCGACAAGATGAATCACCAACTATTCATAAGAGTCCATATGTTGAGCGCAGATATCGAAGACAACCCGGATGAAGATGAGATAGTCAATCTCAAAGACATTGGAAAGTCCGGTGAATGAAGATGAAGAACTGCTCAAGACAACTTAGTTGCGAGATGATGAATCCAGCAGACTTACTCCAACGGATGTGAGATGGCCGAGAGACCATCCTCTAGAGCTTATCATTGGAGATGTTAGAGAGAAGTAAGAACCAAACCCTTAACTTAACATGAAGCTATGTTCACTTGTTTTATTTCCCAGATTGAGCCTAAGGATGTTTCACAAGCATTGGATCGGATAACCTCGATCTCGACGAAGAAGAATAACCAAGTTGAGAGAGATTGGCCCCGCGAGAGAAAAAACAAGAGAACTCGAAAACAAATTATTCTCGAGGAGATGAATAAACGTCGTTGTTACGTCGAAGAAGAGAAGAGTGTTTTTCACGTGAGAACGAATTATCCCCGCAACTCTATATTTTTTCCTCGGTTTCCATCTTTAGCCCGTATGGAAATTTCCTTAATTTTCATATCTCCTATTATTTCGTCCGTGAATCTTGGGATTCATTATGTAAAGTCTTGAAATTATTTGTCTAACCACCATTAACCCTCGTTAGTTTTATTCTCTAAAATGACATGTGGCGAAGATTCGCATGTTGGAATATAGGATGAAACACAAAGGTGGAGCAAAGGATCTCATCCGGTATGTGCTCGGTGTGTGGAAATGACACATTTAACCACTCAAAGATGCAACCAAACCTTTTCCACTTGGGGATTGAGCAAGAACGGATAGGGAGGGTTTTCAAGGTGGCATATGAGTTGAGCATGGGGTTATTAGGATTGGCCTTACAACACCAACATTTAGAAGCCAAAGCAATGTTTTGTAAGTTCAAGCGGCCACGATAATCTAGAGGGGGTGAATAGATTATCCCCATCTTTTCGATTATCCCCTCTTTTTCAAACAAAACAAGCTAGACAATAGAAAAGGTGCGGAATGTAAATAACACGCATCGATATATAGTAGTTCAACCCACCTAGGGCCTAATCTACTACCACCCCAAAGATATCCGGGATAGGTTTTGAAAAAGAAAAAGAATTTTATTAATTACCACGATTAATACAAATTCAACTTACAACACCTTGAAGAGCACACTCTTCTTCAACACCACCTTTGGAGATTACCACAATCTCCCTTTGAAGATTACCACAATCTTCCTTCAACGGCACCTTTGAAGATCACCACAATCTTCAATCTTGAAGAATACCAAATTCTTCAAACACCTCAAGAGCACCACACTCTTGAAACACCTATCACCTAGATCACCCAAGTGTATTCTTACCACAAGAATACTCACACAGGGATGTCTTGTGTTGGATGATGACCAAAATCAAGATTACAACTCAATAAATAATATTACAATTTGAGTGCAAGTGTAATCAAGAAATGAAAGCCTAGACCTCAAGATGTGAAAGTGATAAGCTAGGCAAATTACAACAAGAATAATAACAATGAAAGAACAAGTGTTTTCTTTGAATGTATCTTGTTGTGTTGTATCTCAATTGTTGTCATGGTTGCTCCAAAACTCCCTCTATTTATAGGAGATGATTGATCATGTATAAGCTCCTCTTGGGGATTGAAAATCTCTAAAAATACAATTCAAATCAAGAATATAGCTGTTAGAAATCAATCCCACAAATTAAGGAAAGTTTGTCTATCGCATAACGGTTAGAATTTTGTCATCAAACTATAGGGACTGTCACAAGCACATATAGACATTTGAAAAATGCACTGAAAAATTACACGGGGCGATCGGCCGATGGGGGTTCGACTGTCGACCTCACCCTTAGCCGGTCGGCCTCCAAATGCAAAACAGAAGAGTTTTGCATTCTATGTGATCTTGGTCGACCCGGGCGACGGTTGACATGACCGGCCGATGCCTGGCGGCCGGTCGACCGTGTGATTTTTTCTCTGTCTCATTTTCTGTTCCAAAAATCATCTTCGTGCACGAGTTGCCCTATAGGCTACCAATCGACAAGAGACGTAAATGTTGTCCAATTTTTGTCGAAAATAAACCTCAAGAAATACTCCAAAAATTTAGTAAAAACATTTTAAACCGATCGGAGTATTTAGACAACATTTAGAACATTGTTTTGGTGTAAAAATACATTAACACAAAATCATCAAAAGTGTTGTCCAATTTTTATCGAAAATAACTTTGAAGAAATACTCCGAGAGTTTAGTACAAACATTATAAATCATTTAGGAGTATTTGGACAACAATTAAAAACATTGTTTTGGTGTAAAAACAAAATCATCAAAATCATGATAAAACCATTTATCAAACATGTTTTCGGTCCGTAGCAAACAATCCACTTGTAGTCTATTATTAATCAACTTCCACAGGAAGATGGATATAGAAGGTGTAAGAAGTTTATTTCACACAAATGGAATGAGATGATTTTGAGGAAAAATGAATTTTACTAAGTAACCAAGCGGAAGTTAGAGAGAAAGAACTATTTAGAGATGGTTTCCACAAAGCCACATCATTCTTGATCGATCGACCGAGCGAAAGGAATTTGCATTAGTTTGTGAGTCCACTCATCTCTCACAATTCTCTTTAGTCTATTATGATCCCATGCATTATTGGTCCAAAAGTAAGAGATAAACACATTCTCGTTCCCTCCATGAATTAAGGAATAACCTGGGATAGAGGTTGATTTTCAAACCAAATGTCAAATCAAACTAATCTCCCATTTTCCTAAACTCCATATCATATTATTGATAAGTGTTCTTTTGTATATGTTTTAATCTATTAATTCAACAGTTTTTGATGATTTTGTCACAAAACTCATAGTTTTTCCATCTTGTCTTGAGCATTTTATTGTGGGATATTTTTAACATTATAAGTGGAGCAAATTGAAGCCAACATTAAGTGAAAAAGCCAAGAAAATCACCCAACGTGGTCGTGGGTGTCAAACAACACGTCCATGTTCAAATAGGACTAAAATAAAAAATGTAACATCGAACAAATGCTCCGACATAACCAAACCATGTTATAGAATATGGTCGTATCAAATTGGATCGAAAAAGAAAAAACCACACCAAGCAGACCCTAATACAACCAAGCCGTGTTAGCCAACACGACCATGTCAAGATGACATGGTCCGGGCCGTATTTTTCAAAGACGACCGTGTTAGCTTGGTTTGTTGATGTCATATGTCCTGGTTCAATAACCAGGCTGAAGGCTAAAAATGAAAGATTTTGAAAATGTAAGTGTTTAAAACCTTTTTGAAAAGATAAAGATCTATTTCAAGAACTAGTGCGGAAGGCTCAATGAACCAACCGCCCGATACCACTTGTAGGTCCCAAGGGGTGTGAGTAAGGTTTAGAAGGGGAGGGGGCTGAATAAACCTTACCAACTTTTCGATTTTAGTCCTTTTAAGATTATTACAGAGTTAACTCAAATAGTTGTGTCCTTGAGGACAACTAAGTTGGTTATTCAAACAGAGTTAGCCACCAACGCACTCGATAGAGATTTGTTGATAGAATAACTCAGTTGTTTAACCCGAACTTTAACTTGGCCGTGTTGGTTTTATCCGCGGAAGACTTAACACCATTTGAATTGTTTTAAACTTGTTTTAACATTTGATTTTAGCACTTGGTTACTAATCGGTTGGATAACAAATATGAGTTTATCAAACAGATATGATGTAAGTATGCGTAAATATAAATGTGTTGAGAAATAAATGACATAAACAATTTTTATAGAGGTTCAAGATGAGGTAATTCTTCTAGTACTCTCTTCTCCAACTCCCGGAGGAATCCACTAAAAATGTGATCAATTTACAAAGTGGTCAATGCCTAGAGACAACCTTGGTCACACGGTGATTTCTTTTCCGACTACCTTCTTCACAGGCATTTGTCTTGTTACTTCAACTCACTTTCTCAAGCTCTTGGATTTGATCACGAAGCCCTCCAATAACTTGACACTTGGTTCGACCTTGAACCTTCCTACAATCCTCCTTGGAAAGTAGACCCTTTTGATAAAAGTTTTTCTTCAATGATTTGAAGTTGTCTTTCCTTCACAAACTTGTGTTGGATCGTTTTCCTTCGAGTTTCGAGGCTTGAGGATTATCATGAATATTCTTGAGAGTATTTGCGGGTTAATAGCTTAATTTCTCGTGTGCAAGGTAACCTTTTCTCATTGAATTTCCTCGGCCTTTTATAGTGAACTTTTGAAATTTTGCCCATTGGAGAGATAGCCGATTTCAAAAGTCACTTGTGTTCGTTGGCTTGTCTTGTTGCGATCCTTGAAGTTGACATTTCCTCGTATTTAATGTCTTGCAAAGATTGCAGCGCTTTTCGACACTTGGTGCGTGCTTCCCATTGGTTTGTTCCTTTTCCACACAATGGAACTAACACTTTATCTCTCGACAACTTTAACATGTTACCATTCTAAGTAACATTCTTGACTTTCATCAACAGATCTCATTCATTGTCTTGACTGATTGCGATCTTTTTATTCCCTAGGTGACTTGAGTTAGCTTCCAATCCTTGGATGACTCATCCGTCACTTCAACTTGAGACTGGCTTCTTGAGTTGACTTGATCGACTCTTCTGCTTGTCTTACAACGATACATACACCTTCGGGCCGAGTTCTTGTCTTTTTCTTCTTTGCCATACTCACTGTCTTGCAACGGAGTCTTCACTTCGATCTTCATTGGTTTCTTGTATTTCCAGCGAATCGACTTGACTCGGCTTTTACCATTCTATCTATTACAATGGAAATTACAAGGAAAATATGGTGCCAACTTTCTAGTTTAAGTTTTACATGGTATCATCAAAATCTACAAGATAAATTTCCTAACAGTTTTAAATCATAAAGCATTTTCTCGTAATTTACAAACATGAGTTGGGAACCGAGAATGAACAAAACCTGGACATTGAGACATATAAACATCCTTAAAGAAGTAATACATGCAAGAAAGCATTATTAACATCAACTTGTCGGATAGGCCAACCGCGTGAAATACAAGAGACAAAATTATACGAATAGTTGTGGGCTTCACAACGGGACTAAATATTTCAATGTAGTCTATTCCCTCTTCCCGGTTAAATCCCTTTACTACTAATCGAGCTTTGTATCGTTCAACAAAGCCATATGTTTTTCTCTTGATTCGAAAAACCCATTAGAAACCAATAACATTAGCATTGGAAGGTTTTGGAATTAATGTCCATGTATTATTGTGAAGAAGGGAATTATATTCTTTGTTCATGGCATCACGCCGTGTGTGGTAGTGTTTCTATGCAATGGAATAGGAGGTTGGTTCATAGCCTAAATTTGAAGAAGGAGCAGATGGATGGACAAAGTGGGTGTAAAAGTGATAAAGTTGCGTGTTGTCACGATTTATGGTAATCATAGGATGTTGGGACCGAGAGTGACGAAATGCGGGGGTAGAAGGAATATCGGGATTAGTAGGCATGTTGGAAAGATGCGTGAGGCTAGGAATAATTGATGATGCAAAGGATGGTGAGCATGTAGGGGAAGGAGACGAATGAACAAAGGTTGTGGGGTAATAAAATTTGGATAAGTGGTGTCCGGATGTGGATTATGTGAGGAAGATACATGATGGTTTTGAGGTATAGATGATGGAGAAGCCCAAGAGACTAGAGTGGGAGGTTCAAGACTAGAATGAGTAGAATGACATGAAGTTTTTGTAATGGAGTCGAGGAGGATAGAGATGGAGATTTGCTCGAGAGTGGATTGGGGTGCCGACACATAAGAGTTATTAGAAGAAAAAAAAAGAAGAAACTTGGTGATTAGAGCGTGAAATTTGTGAAAGGACAAAATAGTTGGATAAAAGTAGTGACATATGTGACATATTAAAGGGTAAAAAGTTTTCGTTAAAGACGAGTGGCATGATAGGTGAATCTTACCTATGTGAAGATCAAAGCGGCGATATCCAAGATGATCGTGATTATACCCAATGAATGCACACGTAATAGCAGGCGACGATGGTCGTGTTTATCGGCTTTAGTGGCACCTAAAAAGGAAAGCACATGCAACCATAAACACGAAAGAAAGAGTAGTTAGGGGACTTGGAAAATAATTTTGAAAAGGAGAAATGTTGTTTAAGACGAGAGTGGGTAAACTATTAATTAAAAACGCGATGTATTAAAAGATTCAACCCAAAACATTTTTGGAAAGGAAGCCTCGAAACATTAAGGTAGTGCCAATTTTGGTAATGTGACGAATTTTTCGTTCATCCATGCCATTTTGTTGTGGAGTGTGAGGACAAAAAATGTGGTATTAGATACCACTAGATTGAATGATTGATTTTAATTGACTAAAGATTAATCCATGCGCACCGTCACATTGGAAGTGTTTGATGGTTGTATAAAGTGGTTCTCAACTAATGCTTTGAAATGACAAAACTATTAATAGATTCGGCCTTTGTGCTCATAGGATAAAACCAAGTGAAACGATAGAATTCGTCAATAAAAATGATAAAGTAATCAAAACCGAGAATGAAATCTGGAAATGAGACCCCAAACATCACAATGTATTATTTCAAGAGAGCAAAGTGGCATAATTATTAGAAGAAGAATAAAAGGGGAGCTTATGGTTTTGCCCATCATACATGAATTACATGGCGAATAAAGAAGCGAAAAATCAACAAAATAAACATAATTCCTAGATTTGAGAAGTCTTAAAACAGATTGCGATGGGTGCCCCAAATGTTGGTGCCAAGTAGTGGATAGAAGGCAAGATGCCGCTAATGCCATGAGAGGTGCAAAGGAATGAGACGATGACACCGGAAACGAGTAGAGCTGAAATTAGTAGGCCCTTGAGAAGAGGCGGCATGGTGTGGAGTTCCTTAATGAGACAATAATTAGGAAAAAATTCAAAAGAAACATATTTATCCGTTGTGAATTGAGAAACATAGAGTAGATTCATAGTGAGACGAGGAACTCAAGGATATTTGAAAGATGGAAATTGCGAGAATGAGTAGAAAGAGTAGAATTACTAGTGTTGGAGATATGAAGAGGAGTGCCATCACCAACAACAACCTTGTCGCCTCGTATAATGTTGCAATTGATGGAGAAGATGCGAGTCGACAATCATGTGAGAGGTAACACCGAGATCCTGAGTCCACAAAGCAACATAAGTTGTAACGGATGGGTTCGAGGAGTGGTGGGAATGAAAACCAACAAAATTACTTGGAGGCTTGGTCCGACTATTATTCCGAGACTAAGAATACCTATAACAAAGATTTGGCATCCGAATGGCCAAACTTGTGACAAATTTGGCATTTTGTGCGAGAGTAATATTGGAAGGTTTGGGATGATGGGGCGATTTGACATCCACATAGGAAAAATTTGGTGGAGACAATGTGGGAAGTAGTTGATTGAGAGAGGTATATTGAAGTTGAGTGTTTAGAAAGCGTGTGATGGTCGAATCGATCCACGAGATGGATGAATATCATCAAAGAGAGTACGTTGTTCATATGTGAGTAATTTGGCGATGAGATCGAGAGAATGTGGGTGGGGAAATGAGATTTTCAATAGAAGTGACAAAATAGCGATACTCAATAGGCAACCTATCGAGTGTAGTAAAACAAGATCAAGTCGGATAAAACATCACCAATGGCGTGAGAGAGGTAGAAAGGGTATGAATTTTCAAGGTACTAGGAGATAGAAAGGGACCCTTACGAAGGGATCGTGAATCGAGCCGGGAAAAGAGATTTGCGAGCGAGAGATTTTTGCATAAAAGAAGTGTGGAGAAAATCCCAAAGATTTTGGGCAGTAGCATGGCTTGTGGCTTGGTGGACGAGACAATCGATAGTGTGGATGTGATACAAGTTAAGAACAAAACGATCAAATCGGGTCCATTCTCGGAAGGGAAGAGAGGTTGTCCATGGTTGGTTTGGTAATCGTATCGCCAATATATCCAAGTGAGATCGGTGAAGATGAAGTTATTAATAATTTGGGTTTTCCATGTGAGATGGTTCGTGTTATCTAAGAGAACGTGACAAAGCTTTTGACATGGTGTATTGGTAATGGAGTTGATTGATCAACTATTGAGGAGCCATGTGAATAGAGAAAAAAAAGAAGGTGATAGAGAGACAACCATGAGTCTTTAGAAGGCCGATACCATATAAGAATATTGTGCGAAGGATATTTGTATTTCGTATTTGTAAAGTACAATTACATGAGGTATTTATACAAGATAAAATAGCCTAACAAATGTAAAGAACAGATAAGTATAAATCAAGAAAAGATAAATCTTAAGAGATACAAACTATATACATCGTTATCACTACTTGACAAATGTTCAATCGAACATCTTCCATCCTTTTTTAATACCTATTTTGTAGTGTTTAATTGTAAGTTAATATCGAAACAAAACATCCATTTAATTAGGATTAATCGATATAATATCAAGTATTCCCGAGTCACTTTCATAATTACTAAACCAATAAAATTTCTAGTAATGTGCATGGTAGGATACATTTAAGGAATCTCCATAATTGTACGTTAATTCGGATATTGCAAAAGTTGATATTCGTAATCGTAATGTAGCTAAAAAATATCCATACCGTATACCATCCCAAATTTTTAATGATTTGGTATGGAGATTCGATTCTAATGGATCGGTTTGGTCCTAGGAATAGGAAATCGGAGATTATTCACACTTAAAAAAAGACAAAAATAATAATCAACATGAAATTATTAAACTATATCCTACTTTAACTATTTAATCCTTCAAACAAGAATATATATCACAATATGACATATTGACATGATTCATCAAATTCAAAAAGTATGATTTTTCAATTTAATTTATTGAGTACATTAAAACAAATTAATATGATGACAATCAATTTCTAGTAACTAATTAATATAACGTATACCTCTTAGTGAATTGAATTCATATTCAATTATTCATTTGATATATTCATACAATATGCAAAACTTTTAATTTAATATATTTAGTATTATGTTCATACAATATTGAATTTCAAAATGTATAGTTAATTCAATACTAAAATATAAATAAGATAAAAATAAATATATGTACATATACATTTTTTTTTAAAATCGGTTCTAATTTTTCGATTTTTGGTTCAAAAGTAGATATTTATAAAATCTCCAAAATCGTTTTAGAAAAATCTTCGGGATGGTTCTATTCGGGAAAAGTAAGAAAATCATTAGAGATTTTCAGTTTGTATATATATCGATCGGATATCGATTCGGTTTCAATAATCGACCGATCTCCAAGTCTCGTCCTCACACTTTGGAATAATATAATTGCATTTGATTTAGAGGTATTGACATTGACCTCTAATATTTAAACTTTTTTTTCCCTTTCTAAACTTAACAAATAAGTTGTGTAGAAAAATGATAAATTATCAAAAAAAAAAAACAAACAAAAGCAAGCCAGAAAATCAGCATAGTCAAACACAAACTCATAAGCTAACTAAAAACTTGCATGCCAAGTCGTGCACCTCATCATGCCGTAAAATAAAGTCAAAAATACAATTTAGCACGTGGACTGCTGTAGCTTACATCTTTTAAATAATCAAGAGATAACGAATCAACATTGTTTACTAGATATTATTTTAAATAATTCCTGGCATCATTTGTTTTTTAAATAATTCTTCATTCATTATAGGCAAAATAAATTTTCTGATATGACCAGTGTTGTTTATTGACAATTCGGACATTTTACCCAATATTTGAATTAACACAATATTAGATAAGAAGAGACTTGAAAAATTCAAAACAATTTAATTCAAGAACGTCAAGCCGATCAAATGAAATATTGATATACGTGGTTTTCATAATTAAAGAAAACAATACTAAAGAATATTATATAAATTCTTCCTGATCACTTTCAATTACATTATCTTAATTACTTTATTCTTTTTCCTCATTAAAATTCAAGGCTAATACTGATTAATATTGATTTCCTTCATGCATTTTAAGAAGGAAAAAAAGCACTAAAATATTTGATCATCTGGAAATTAAATAGAGTGGCATTTGTTTACTTATCTCGAACAAATTATTTTTTTTTTTTTCTTGCAAAATAATATACATGTTAAAGTATTCTATTAACTCAATTTTGATTGTTATTTCAATTTTGTGTTGCAAGTTATATATTTAATATATATAATTATATATACACACATACATGCCAGTGACACCACAAAAAACTTACAGTTTATTAACTAGAAATAATTTTGTCACTAAATCATACAATTACCTACGAATACCGACAAAATAAAAGTATTATTTCCTCCAAACTATACCTTCCAAATATCGACAAATCACCGATACTTTTTAAACTACCGACATAAATATTGTAGGTATTTACCAATAGTTTTAAATCTTGTTGGTTAATATTTAGCTACAATGAGTTTAAATGTAATTTGATTATCTTAATACTTACATACAAAAATCAGTAGGTAAAAATGTTTTTTTTGTAGTGATGTTTATATAATAATTTGTTAAATACATTTAAAATTGATTGTATAATATATAACAAAATATAAATATAAAATAGAACCCAAAATTATAATGGAATTAATTAAGAAACTTATCAAACATTTGAAATTAAAGTCTTCCCTAACATAACATTAGGCGCCAGCTTGTTAGCTACCTTTCATTTTAACACGCTTTTGCTTTTCCCCACGCCTTCTCCATCAACACTGCTTAGCAATTTCTTTACCATTGCTCAATCACACAAAACACACACACACACACATATATATATATATATATATATTCCATTAACAAGGCCCCATCTTATCTATATATCTACTTGCAAATTAACCAATTATTTAGTTCTCACACAAATTATTCAGATTCAATTTTTGTAACATGGCTGAAAAGGACAGGTGGTTATTGCTAGGCAAGCTGAAGAGTGCCGTGCAAAAATCAAGTTTCTGTTAAACTTCAACGTCAATAAATGGAAACTCGCGTCGATTATCAGCCGGGCATCGCCGAGCAAGAGAAGATTGAGCTTCAACGCGAGGCGGCCGACCCGGATTGAAGGCCTACAGCGGAGGATCCGGATTTGCATCCGGATCCGGACGACGACCCATCCGGATCGCTCGTGGCGGCGGCTTCAGAGGACGACGAGTTATCCATCGGAAGATGATATTGATAAGAGGGCGGATGCGTTTATTGCGAATTTTTATAAGCAGCTTCGGTATGAAAGGCAAATATCTTTGGAGTTGAGGTACTATAGGGGCAATAGTTTTAATTCTTCAGAATCTCCATGATTTGTTTTTTAATTTTTACGAAAAAAAGAGATGGTGTTTATTTTTGATTTTATTATTTTGAGGGTCAAGAATAAGACATTTGCAGATTTTCATGTTGAGGGTCAAATTTGGATTTTGGTGGTGGAAGAGTTGAGTTTTATGAGAGGATTTTTCCATCACAAAGAAGTTGATAGGTTTTTTTTGTACATTTAATTGTTTTTGATTGTTGTATTGGAGTATGATGATGATGATGATGATGATGATGGATTTTTTTTAGGTCATTATTGTTTAGAAATAGTATGTTTTTTGCTTTTTTTTTTTGGGCTGATGTATGTATTGATCATTTGAATAAAAAGATCCAAGGAATATATACTCGAGCATAAATTTAAAATTTAACGGAGACATTGTTTCATCTTTCGTTTCGTTTTTAGCGTATAATTGGATATAAGAAGAATATGTGATGATGTTGGTGTGATAGTTTTTTTAGAGTGATGGTGATTAGATGCGACTGTTGATTTGAAAATAAGAGATGGTGAATGATGTATTTATATAATGATAATAGTTGAAATGATGTCTTATATTAAAATTATAAGTGAATATGATTGATGATTGAAAAAATAAGAATACCAATATTTCCACGAACGATCACGCGTTTAATGAGAAATTCATTTGAAAAATGAATGAGAGGAAAAAAGTTTCACAAGCATGTTTTTATTTTTTAGGGGGAATTTTTTAAGTACCTATTATAGATAGTGGATATTCTTTTCTACTCATAGACATAAGAAAACTCTTTTCTACCAAATTTGACAAAAGTGTCCTTCCTTTAATTTGAAGATTTTGAATTTCAAACCGATGCAATTAATGCATTTCTTGAAAATCGTGTACACTTCCCCAAATACACACACTTATGTATAATATCGTATGTCCATATCGTGCCTATATTGTGCCAACCCCCCCATGTACATATACATAAAAGGCACGATATGTCGTACTAATGTTAATCGAGGCACGAAATATATATCGTGCCTAATTTTAAATGAGGCACGAAATATATATCGTGCCAAATTTTAATTGAGGCACGAAATATATCGTGCCTAATTTTAACTGAGGCACAAAATATATATCGTGCCTAATTTTAACTGAGGCACGAAATATATCGTGCCTTTGTTATGTATATGTACATATTCTAAAAAACTGTCTATTAATTTTGAAAATTGTTTCAATAAAATTAAAAAATATTTGCAATTTATTAAAAAATGTCAAAAATCCACAAAATCATTTTAAATCTAAATATTAAAATTTATAATTTATTTTAAAAATAAAAAAGAATCGAAAAAATCTATAATTTATAATTATTTTAAAATCTAAATAATATAATTTATTTTAAATATGAAAATTAAAAAAATAACACTTTTTTTAAACATTTGCCATTATTTAAAACATGGAAATTTATTTAAAAGTCTCAAAAATTGTTCAACAATATGAAAAGTGGATTAAAAAATAAAAACTGTTAGGCTTTCGAAAAAATTTACCAAAACATCAGATTTTTTATAAAATCCAAAAGGGGAGTAGAGAGAGAAAAAATAAAGAGATAGGGCCCCACTTACTTTTGCATTTAAATTATAAGAGTATTTGGGTAAAAAAACCACAAAAATGGATAGAAAACTTAGTTTTTTTATCTCACGTGTCAGAAAACTCTTTGTCCTATCCTAAATGGGTATTTTCCACAATTTCCTCTTTATTTTATCTGTTATTTTTTCAGTTTGGTCGTTGTTTAAAAACGTAGTCGCCATCTTATGGTCTTAGTTTAATGGTATTTGCATGTTGTTATGTTAGACGTGACAACGACTAATTCTTACTATAGATTTTTTTATGATTGTTTGGATGCTTATAGATTTCATAAGCTTCTCCATGGATTATAAGGTTTGAGGCCATAAGTTAAAATCCCACTCGAGGCCGTAGATTTATGAGTACAAATGGAAAACATTTAGATAGATTTTCCATAAATTTTAATTCCAAGAGCTCATTAGTTTTATCGATCCAAACACAATCAGCTGTTTAAACATCATATAATTACTATAATTATCTTGTTAGAAAAAACAACAAAAGGGAACTATTAAGCCCAAATTAGATCCATTTTAATAGAATTAGTCTCATGTTAGTTAGTCTAACGGTCAGACTGATCCAGCTTAACGGATCTACCCGACCGCGAACCTTTCGACCCAACCTGAGCCTAGCCCAACGACCCAATAAAATGTCTAATACTTTTTGGGGGACCTACTAATATTTTTCAGTGGGACTATTGATACTTATTATTAGAAAAATTAATACTTTTCAAGGGAATTACTAAAATCTTTCAAAAGAAAAAAATAATATTTTCAAGGGAACTACTAATATGTTTCACGGAGACGACTAATATTTGACCAAAAAACTACTATTTTTAGGGGAACTGTTAAATATTTTCAAGTGAACTATACACTAATACTTTTTAGATGAAAACCTAGTACTTTTAGCGCTCTCGTGATACTATATCACTGTCCAATATTATAAAATTAGCACTTTCAGGTGAACTATGTACTAATACTTTTGAGAGAGACTACTAATACTTTTCATATGGACTGCAAATATTGGTCTCTGGATATTATGAATACGCCATTACTAATATTACAAACACGCCACCAGGTCAATTTTGGGATCTGTGTAACGGATTTTGGCATGTTAGACCGTCTGATTGCTTTTGTCTTTTAATACGGTGTGATGTAAATTGAATGATATTACTTATTTTATTTATTTATTTATTTTGCCTTTTTTGAACCTAAAATATCCACACTAAGATGTAAAATTTCAGTTTGTTGGGCCTAAAATTTGACCCAAGCCCGGTTAACTACTTTGCTTAGCTAATATTTTCTCCTGTTTAGCCAGTTCATTGAGATGAATAAATTAAAGCCGGAATTAGTGGGCTTCTGAATTCAGCGCTCCACCGATGGGCTGCATCATATTCCAATTATAACATCTCTTCTACGATAGAAATGTCCAAATTGATGCCGTCGTTGAGCAATTTGGTTTTATACATGTTCTCAATATGATCTTACATTGCTATGACTTAGTCGAGACTAGCCTATTAAGTTCTAAAACTTGTATTTGAGTTTGGTTTGATATTTAACTGAAAGAAGTTTGGACGAGCTTTACAGAGTTGAACATGAATTAAACTGATCGATGTCATACACATACTTTTTGCTTACAATCGAGCCGAGATGCAGATTTCAAATGAAAAATATATTTAAATTTTATTTAGGGGTAATTAGAGCATCTCCAACCCATGACACCAAATTTGGTATTTTGGTGTAATTTTTCAAAAACCATCTCCAACCTACTACACTAAATCTTACATTAAATGAGTCTTTTAATATTTTCTTTTCATTTTGGAATAACAAATTTATTTATTTATGTAATTATTTATTTTGATTATATTTTATTACTATTAATGTAAATAAATAAAACTTATATTTAACTAATATTATATTAATTAATTATATTACAAAATAAATATTACAACTAATATCACAATAAATAAAAATACTAAATTGCACACTAGACAATAAATATTGCAAAATAAATACCAAAACTAATATTACAATATTTAATTATAATGTTTGTGTTTTGTATTTTATGATAGACTTTGCACTACAAAAAAATGCAGTTTATCGGCTGCAATTTTCTTCGGTAATGCTAAAAATTACATCGGCAATTAAATTGCCGACAATATTCAAACAAACCAAAACTGCAGTAAAATCGTTGTCGGTAAATAATCACCGACAATATTTAACTCGTCGGTAATTAAAGTTATTATCTGTCGGTAAATTGCAAAAAACCGCAGTAAGTTCATGTTTGTTATTGTTGGAGACAATTTTCCTACTACATTATTGTCGGTAATTTTGTCGGTAATTAGCAAATGAGATATTGTCGTTGGTAATAATTATGAAAATTGTTAGTAGTTTGTTGGTATTTTTGTCTTGCCTACTATATTTTTGTCAATAATTTTGCGGTAATTAGCAAGAAATATCAAGTAAATTCTATATAAATTATTGCTAATTTGTCGGTATTTTTGTCTTGTAGTTCTTTTTATATTTTCTATAGGCAATTAGTAGGTAATCTATTTATGGGCATGTATACATTATATTTCAAGAATTGTCTCAGAGTCACTTTGTAATGCAATTGAATCATAATATAATAAAGATACTCATGTAAACAAATTAAAATCCCAAAATGAACCCATTAATATAATGCAAAAGAGTGCTTAAGATATCCTAGAAACAGTGCAAAACGATAATACCAAAAGTAACAAGCATGTTAAAAGTGTGAATAATAAAAAGACTACCAAATACGCCAAATAAGCACAAAATGTTGATACTAAAACAACGTAAGCTACAATCGCAGCGGACTCATCATCATCGCCGTCCTCATCATCATCACCAAAGCATGTTGGGGTGGTGGTCGAGTTCCTGACATTCCATCAATACGCCGCAACAAACATTCTGTCAAGTCTTTAAAATTCTTAATATCCACATCTTGTTGTATAATTCTTTGTCGCATTCATTAATTTCTTCACTATTCTCGTTGACAGGATTGAAATGATGTAGGTGGTCTAGTACCATAATACTCACATGCTTCAGATCCAAGATCATAAGTTCCATTTCTATTCGCTCGACCCACGACATCCAAATACAACTTATTTTCATCTATAGTCTCATTGGCTTGTGTCAACTCCTCCACTTAGAAGTAATAGTATCCTGAATTTTTTTAAAATCATATGAAATATTAGTATAGAGAACATAGTGAAAAATGGAGGGGTCATGACTAAGCTATAGATTAAAGTAGATGGCTAATTTGAGTAGATTACATGAATTGTTTTGGACTTCGCATTAATAAATGTCTTAGAATTCTTACTAGGAAATAAACTTTTGCTTTCTGGGTTTTCCTCAAAATATCATATATTCAATATTTATAAGGTGAAAGTGCATTCTGCAAATATTGGTTAATTAAATTATTTATTTCATCAATTCATTGTAAATTGGAAATGGTTTTTTTAAATGGATGCATGCTTGTGAAAATGTGAAAGTGCATTCTGCAAATATTGGTTAATTAAATTATGAAAATGTAAACAAATGAAGAAAATTTGTAACCCAACCCAATTTGTGTTGTGCTAGGGACCAGGAGATCACCTCATGTTGATAAATATAATAAGGGAAAAAGTATTACCTGACTATTAAGAAGGCCACGAGGAAACTCAACAGAATTCCTAGCAATGACAACTTCGAACAATTTGAGCTGCGATGACTTGTTCCTGGTGCAAAGACAAATTATAAGATTGCAAAATCAGATGAATCATTATTCATTTAGGAACTTGTAATATGCCACCCTCATTATCAAACATGTTTTTGAGCCGAGAAGAAAAGTAGAACTAAGAAAGATACAATTAGTAGGAAAATTACAAATACATAGCCAAATAACAATACAACAGAGCTCAAATTCCTGGAAATGTGAGTCATTATCCATGTCTAATTTGAATTTAAGTTTTAAAAAATGGTAATCAAGAATGTGAATACTTATAGAATCCCTTGATGATTCTAGCTTTCAAGTTGCTGTCATCATAATTGCACAATATTCAAAGAGTGGCTACTAATCAACGTATGCCATAATGTTTCCTCCTATAATTTGGGAGATAATTCCAGTCAAGTTTATCAAATCCTCCTATAACCAAAATCCAGCACAAACATTGCAATCCCTTGAGACAATATTGAGAGGAATGCAAAATGCTCTACAAAACATCTCTTAATTCACAGTTGGGCTTCTGAATAATTTTGAGCTAAAAATGATTTCATCACTCTACAAGAGCAAATCTTGAATCAAGTAAAGAGCATGGCTCTGGAAAACTCAATCCTCCCACAATCTGACACAGAAATGGATAAAAGTTCCACCAAACACTTCAAATAACCAATAGTACCATCCCATTTATAAGCCTAAAAATTTACCCTCTTTGTTTTTCATATTCTGTTTATAACTCCTCCAAACCAAACCAGAAACCAAACAAGCCCCAAATCATGACTCACAGAAAAAGAAACAATGGTTCTTGCCAAAGCTATAAAGTAATTACAGAATATATAGCAAAGACAACGGAATATGGTCAGGACTTCCAGTAGCAATAAGCCTGGCAGCAGCAAGAGAGGCAACTTTTAAAGTTGCAAATGTTAAAGCACAAGGAACAGTTCTCGGGACTGTATATGGAGTCATTAGATGCTTCGTTTTCGAAAAATTATTTTCACATGCTTAAAATGAGTTAGCTTAGTACAACACCACAATTCCCTACTGCTAAAATATTCTAAAAACTCAATCACACTAACAGATTACTAAGCTACTTGATATGAGAGAAGCCAGAAATTACCTTATTATCCACTTAGTTAGCATCACACTAGCTAAAATTATCCATAACTATGCACTACAAAAAATAAAAATACATTAACAGATTTTTTTTCCTAAAGCAAAAATTTCAAGGATAGAAAAATATAACTACAAAAATATAAAACAAATCCATAATCACTTAGCAGATACCTAGTCCCAAACATTTATAACTACAAAAATTCTGAAAAAAAAGAAAAAAGAGAGAGAGCGAGAGAAAGAACAAATGTAAATTCTTACCACGCGAATCGTGAATGAAATCAGAAATCAGCAATTTCTTAACACTGGCATAGTAATATGCCCTCAACCTCACAATTGACCTATATGAATATAGAATAGATTTAGTCAAAAGACACCAACATTTACTGACAAATATAACTTAAGTACTTCATAAACCTAATTATTTCTTAAACCTCCACCTAAAATCCCCTTGCTCAAATCAGGAAGATAGAAATTCTCACTTATATGGTGCGACGGTGGATGGTGTGGTGGTGCGGCGGTGGGTAGTTTGACGGTGCGTGCGGCGGTGGGCGGTGCGATGGTGGCTAGGTGGTGGTGACGCCCGCTGCGAAATAGAGGATTTGGACTCTATAAAAAATAGGGCACGAGTCTGATATGTTATCCTTTTTTTTTTTAAATTATGTATGAATAAGTATTATACATATATATAATTTGGACTTATTTTTGGACTCTGTATTAAAATACATAATAGGAAAAAAAACGTTAATTAAAAATAAGTCATTGCAGCTCAAATTAAGATACATCTATTAGTAATGTTTAGACTTTGTAAAAAAGAACCTTTCAAAAAAAAAAAAGACTTTGTAAAAAAGAAAGTAAATAAGTCTTCAAATTATTAAGATTTTAAAAATTATTTTACTTTTAGCAACATAAATTTTTCTCAGGTAAATAAGAATGAGTTTGTTGGAAATCATTTAAAATGACACCTATTTTACCTACAAAATTATCGTCGGTAAATATCTCGGTAATGTCTGTCGGTATAGATTGGGAAAAAAATAATATGTAAATTTGCCGGTAATTTGTAGGTATTTGTAAAATTTTAGTGACAAAATTATTTTACGCCGTCAAAATTCTTGGTTTAAGAATCGAAATTTTCTTGTAGTGTTGATGCTTTTTTAATTAAATTATAATTTTATTTATTAATTATTGTAGTTATAGAAAATTTTAAGTTTAGTTTATAATAATTTTTTGGTAAATATTAACTATTGTTAGTTATTATAATTGTTCATCCAAAATAATAATACAATTTGAATTTTATATTTTAAAAAGTATCCCATTCCATAATTTAATATATGTTACCAATACGTATTAATATTATCGAGATAGAACATAAAACATAATATGAATCGGAGAATATGAATTATATATATTCAGATTTGATACAAGTAGGATCTGAGCGAGGTTAGGTAGGGGCCTAATTGAAAAAAAAAATAGATGGATAAAGAATATCTAGCGCATAGGCATGGACTAATCGGGCTAGGCGGGAATTTTTGAAGAGTGCAAAAAAGTCTATTTTTGTTCTTAATTTGCAAAGCTTTGCTGGTAATCTGTTACAATTTGGAATACCAATTGAATTTTTTAAACAATTTAGAAAAAAATGATTAAAAATAAATATAATCACAAAAAAATATTCAATTAAATATTCTTTTTGAGACAGATTCGGCCACAATGAATTTCATAAAATATAATTACCAAAATAAATCTCAAGTAAAATACAATTATAAATAGTCACAAATACACCATCATCTCCCAACTCGCAGATAAAAAACCAAAAACACCGAAAAGAGAAGACAATTCTTATTCACCTTGACGTTTGTGAATCTGATTGTCATGGCTGGGGGTATGATCTTAAAGCTTCCGCTTAAATTGTTTATCAATTTAATATCATGTAGTTTTTAAACTGAAATCTCAATGGCTTCTCTTAGTAGTTAGTACTCATAATAATCTATTAATTTTTTGCATTGTTCAATTATCTTAAAATTACAGGCAAGTGGCAGCCAATCACAACACCAAGAAGAGCTGACATAGTTGAATACGGGAGATTTGCGGTGGGCGAAATCAACACACTGAGCCACAAAGACTTGACATTCACGAGCGTTTTCCAAGGAGCCATCCTGAGGCTCGATGGTGGAAAATTGAATGTATGGCTTGACATCAGAGCCAAAGAGGGCAGATCCCTACTGGAGTACACCGTAGAATTGTTTGTGGATGGCGATCTCAAACCCTCACTTCCTTCAAGTATAAATAATCTACATCAGACCATCAACATGATACTCAAGAACGTGAAAAGAAAATAAACAAATGGCAATATCACTCGAAAATTTTTGAGACATAAACGCCATTCATTTAAATTGCGTCATTAAATTATTTAATTATTTTTTTTGCCTGAAGGTTTGCATTATTTTTCATTTCCTACCTAATCGGCTTGTGATCAGGACCTTTTCTTTTGTTTTTAATATATATTTCTATTTATTTAAAAAAATAAGAGCCATATTTCCTGATTCCAAAAAGTATAAATAATTTTTATTTTTCTCCATGATAATAGCTGGCGTTGCTGACTAAAGAACCACGTTGATTTGTAATTTTAGATGACTATACGTTATAATAGAGCTATTCATTTTTATTTTTCTGAAGCAGAACTATTCAATTTTCTTTTTCAGGTTTATTGGCAAAATTGTTAACAAGTTTGTACACAGAGGTGGAAAGTATAAGAATCTAGTTACAAAAAAGTTAGGCCCATTTGGATGGAAAGATTTAAAATTTCAAGGAATTTCAAATGAATAAATTTCAAAGTCATTGGATTTGAAATCCGCTTGTTTGGATGATGTGAATTTGTATAAGGATTTCAAATTCATCGTAAGTTTGATTAAAAAAAAAAATTAGAAGCTCTATTTATTTTCTTAATTGATATTTAATAAATAAAAACAAAAGATATAATCTTATTATTTTGTAATTAATTATAATTTTATACACGAATAAAAATATGAAATATATAACTTTTATTATGTTGGAATATGTGTGCATGTGATGATAATGTGTGTGCCTATGTGAGAAGAGTTTGTGTGTGTGTAAATGTGTGTAGTGTGCAGTTTGTGTAAATATGTGTAATGTGTGTAGTGCGTGTAAATGTGTGTTGTGTGTGTAATGTGCAGTGTGTGTAAATGTGTGTTGTGTGTGTAAGTGTGTGTGAATATGCAAGTAAGCATAAATGAAAAAAAAAAAAAGAATGAATTTCAAACGACTAGGTTGAGAGGATTTGAAATCTTTTTGAAAGGTTACAACATAGTAGAGTGCCCACTACCTGGAGGTTATAGCCATTATATCCGGGTTCTTGCCATGCGAAGAAAGAGTCCCGCCTGGTTAGAAGTCCTATAAATAGGAGTATTGTTGTTGTTCAGATTACACACTTCATACACATTTTTCTTCCTTGTACTTGCATAAGTGTACTCAGTTTTACACATTCATTCGAAAAAGGTGCCTTGAAATTTGCAATGTTGCTATTTCAAAGACGAAAGTCAAGTTGTATCTTTGGGGATAACACATGTTTCACAAGACTATACGGGACGTGTTTATCTTGTGGATAGAGTTTTTACCGCCTCACCTATTCTCGCAATTTCCGATTTTCTTTGTAATAGTTAGATCAGTTTCCTTGTAATCCAGTTTATAGAAATAAACACCAGAAATATTTTCAACACGATCCATGTACATTGTTGGACAAGTCGGACCCATCCCAAATGAGGTGGGTAACCATTGATACGGTTCATTTTGCCATTGTAACACAAATTTTTATTGTCTGCAAATAAACAAACAAGAAAAATAGGACAAATTGAATTTATATAAATCAAATGATATATATATATATATATATATATATATATATATATATATATATAGGTTACAATCTCTAGAAATCCTCTGATTCTTTTCTTCAAAATATATAATATCTGGAATTTGAGACTTTGGAGATAAACTCTTCAGCTTGATCTTCTCCAAACTTGAACTTGAATTTGAATAACATTAATTCGAGGGCTTCACAGCTTGATCTCGAATCAAACGTAATATATATGATGATATTTGACTTGAATATATGAACTTCTTGGTGAAATTGACCTTTTGATCTTCCTCCAAGATGGTTTTGACTTCAATAACGTTAACTCGAGGGCTTGGAAGCTTATTCCCGAATCAAACGCCGTGATTTGAGTGGACTCCGCGATGAACGCCTTGAATTTCGCCTTGAACACCGTGGATCTCCTAAAATATATTCTTCTTGTCTTGAGAGAATTTCTTCCACCGCCTTCTTGCTTGGATTTCTTCTCTTTGAATTGTGATTTAATTCCTTGAGAATGACCCCTATTTATACTTGTAGGAGAGGGGTTCTTGGATATCTCATATGGTGAGGACTCTAATTTGATTGGTCCTTCAAGATTTAATATTATCCCTTTAATCACAAATTGTGATAATTATCAAAAGAGATAATAATAAATCAAGATAAATCTTGATTTACAAGAATTTGATATTTGGCAATCTTTAATTGGCCAACAAAATTTACATGTCTACAAATGCCCCCTCGAGACTTGTTCACGTGCATTTGTTTCGGCGAATGTGAAAAGTGAACTAGTCTCGAACTCTTTCATCCAATGATCAACTCACAATATTTCAGCTGGACTTAGGACATAGAGATAGTTTAAACTCATATCAAGGAGTACTTGAATTTGTAGATTGTTTATACTCATATCAAGAAGTTTTTGAATTTGTAGACAGTTTATTCTCATATCAAGGAGTCTTCATTTGGATTTGAGATATGCTGATAGTTTATACTCGTATCAAGGAGTCTTCATTTGAATTTGAGATATATTGATAGTTTATACTCGTATCAAGAAGTATTCATTTAAATTTGAGACATGTTGATAGTTTATACTCGTATCAAGGAGTCTTTATTTGAATTTGAGATATAATGATAGTTTATACTCGTATCAAGGAGTAGACATTTGAATTTCAGATATATTGATAGTTTATACTCGTATCAAGGAGTATTTGATTGAATATGAGACATATTGATAATTTATACTCGTATCAAGGAGTAGACATTTGAATTTCGGATATATTGATAGTTTATACTCGTATCAAGGAGTATTTGATTGAATATGAGACATATTGATAGTTTATACTCGTATCAAAGAGTATTATTGATAGTTTAGGCTCTTATCAAGGAGCATTTGGGCATATTTTATTTTGACAATTTTAGATGGTTTATGCTCGCATCTAGGAGCGTTGAGAAGTTAAAGATGGCTCCACTTCGTCATCATTGTCATTTGGCATCACTTTGGCATTTCTGGTTGGTCATAGTTCAAACTTATCTCAATGGTATGGGCTCGAGTTGCTAACTCTTCAAAAGTTTTGGCTTTATTCCTTGGTGTATGTAGCATAGGCTCCGGCATTCCTTGGAGGCACATCTCAATTCTTGAAGTCTCGACAATTGATCTTTGCGATTGAGGCTTAAGTACCTCCAACGATTGATGTAGTCAATAACGGACTCTTCCCTCATTTGGCGTGAATTTGTGAGTTCAATCATGCTAACAAAGACGTCGTGTGCTATAGAAACGGTTGAGAAACTCTCGTTCCAATCATTGCTCCCAAGTGTCAATTGAATTTGCCCCTAAGTCGGTGTACCAATCAAATGCACTTCCTTCAAGGATCGGACGAATTGCTTCACTAAGTGATCTCCATAAGTCCCAAACATCATTGCACGTTTCAATGAAGTGAGCCACATGTTTGTTTTGGATTGCCATTGCCATCAAATTGTTGGAACGGAGGTTGATAACCATCGAGGCATCTTCAATTTGTCAATTCTTGTGTGTATGGCTTGGTGTAAGTTAGGGATGACTTGGAGTTTCCATCAAACTTGTCTTTAATAGTCCCCATAATGAACTCCTTGAGTTGATCAATTAGAATCAGGCCGAGACTTGCAGCTCCTTTGCGGGAGACTCCTCCTTTTCGTTTGGTTGTTGCCTCATGGATGTCTCGCCTTCATCATGTGCTTCAACTTGTTTGCCCATCACATGGCTTGTATCAACATTATCTACTTTGTTCATCAACTTCATAATTTGGGAGTCTCATTCTTGAATATGTTTTGTGAGTCCTCTACGGCCCACGTCGACTTATAAGTTGCTCTTCGAGTGAAGTAGCTTGGATCACCATGCTCAAATAAATTCATGCCACCTTGTTTCAAAGCTTGAGCTTGTAGGATATGCGTGCATGTCGAGCGGGCCCAACGATTCTTTATTTGCAGCTCCATATTTGCCACCTTGTTTCCATGCCCCTTCATTTGTTGGAGGAATAACTTCATGGATCGATGACTCACCATCTTCTTGCCCCCTTATGCTTGTATATTGGAGCGGTGGCTTCGTGGTTCGGCATTGAATGGTTAATATCTGTGGACTTGGAATGGTTGGCCATCTTCGTTGATATAGAAACTTAGTATGAAGAGAAGAGATGAGAGGTAGAGATTGTCCCATGGATACTTATAAAAGTGTGCCAAAAATTTGTAACACAAATTTTTTTGTCTGATCTGATGACAAAAAAAATAAACAAATCTCTAAATTTTTTTTTATCATGAAAAAATATATATATATATATATATATATATGTTACAATCTCTAGAAATCCTCTTTTCGATTTTTTTCTTCAAAATATATAATATCCGGAATTTGAGACTTTGGAGATAAACTCTTGTAAACTTGATCTTCTCCAAACTTGAACTTGAATTTGAATAACATTAATTCGAGGGCATTTAATATCAAATGTATCATTATTTCCATCTTGATCTCGAATCAAACGTAATATGTATGATGATATTTGACTTGAATATATGAACTTTGGTGAAATTGGCCTTTTGATCTTCCTCCAAGATGGTTTTGACTTCAATAACGTTAACTCGAGGGCTTGGAAGCTTATTCCCGAATCAAACGCCGTGATTTGAGTGGACTCCGCGATGAACGCCTTGAATTTCGCCTTGAACACGGTGGATCTCCTAAAATATATTCTTTTTCTTGTCTTGAGAGAATTTTCTCCACCCCCTTCGCACAGTGATTTCTTCTCTTTGAATTGTGATTTAATTCCTCGAGAATGACCCCTATTTATACTTGTAGGAGAGGGTTCTTGGATATCTCATATGGTGAGTGACTCTAATTTGATTGGTCTTCAAGATTTAATATTATCCCTTTAATAACAAATTGTGATAATTATCAAAAGAGATAATAATAAATCAAGATAAATCTTGATTTACAAGAATTTGATATTTGACAATCTTTAATTGGCCAACAAAATTTACATGTCTACAACCATACCTAGGATCGAAAAATTAAAAACATCGTTAGAGGATTGAAAATTACGACTAATAAGGAAGTTGCATCTTTCTAATTCTTTTACTACCAATCAAATTCTTTTTTTCCCGAGCTTTACTACCAATCAATTTGAAACTTTTTTTCGTTTTCTTTTGGAACTATACATTTGGAAAAACATGACCTCTCTTTTAGCCGCTGCACTTTATAATATGAAGTCTATATTTTGATGCATATCAACATTACATCATAAGACAATCGAACGTACTCTTTCACTTATTCGAAAATTGAATAATGTAAAAGTAAACGACAAAATTTTCAATAGTGTGAGGCTGTGAGCAAACATTCATTATCACGTGATTGTAAAATCTTGATGATTCCCACAAATTTAACACTAGAAATGGTCATTAATTTCCGTCCCCCCATAACAAGAATTTCAGGTGGCGACACATCAGCTCTCAATAGTAGTGCCGACGTGTCGATTTCATAGGGTCAACCTCTGTTGGTTTTGTGCATGCCACCAATGTATGTGTAAAACATGTTCCACTTTGAATTTTGAAGTTGACTGTTTCTTAATAACCATGAAGTGACTCCCACATTTGACAACATTTGGTCCTTTTGTAAATCACATATATGAAAACTGTCGAGTGTCTGGCCTTTCCAAGCTCTAAAGGGCCTGACCAGTGGCCACATCCCCTCTTTTTACCTCCAAAGAAATATATAAAAAAAAAGAGTAAATTAGTAGAATCTTGAAAATTTCAATTATTCAAAAAAAAAAAAAGCAAATTAATAGAATCTAGAAACTTTCAATTATCTTTGGACCATTTAATTAGTGAAGGCATATATAGAAATGCATAAATGACATATATATGTATATATGGAGCTGTCAAAACCAGGCCGACCCATCTGTGAAAAGTCTAGATGAATTGGTCTGGTTTGACCTGAGATTTTAGATGCCCAAAATGAATCGGGCCTATTTGGCCCAAAACTCCGGTCGGGCCGTCGGCTCGACCGCTAGACTGGACTAAAAAAATAGCGACTTGATCACAATTTGTCTTGTTCGAACCGGCTCAAATTTTCCATTTAACCCAACGGATCGACACATTTCACAGCTCTAATGTAGTAGATAGATAATAGATTGATATTCTAAGATGAACTGAATATAACTTGACCGACTTCAAATCGTTTCAAAGGATTAAAGGATGAATATCAATATCGACAGTCATGACGGAGATGAATATTAATATAACTTTTTTTTATATATTAGTATTAAATTTGCTAATGTTTGAATATAATTATTAAATTTTATAATGTTACTCCCATGAAAATTTGAAAAACACCTATTCAATAAATCTCCTCCCGTAATATTTATTTACCACTCCGGCCCTGAGTACTGATCAATAACTATAAAAGAAAGGCAGAAAGCGCTATAATAGGGATTGGGTTGGGGGAATGGATGAGGGGTACGGTTGGGCTAAGTTTTTATAAACTAGCAATCTAAATTCGTAAAATAAATCTGTAAAGTATGATTAAGACATTTCAGTATGTGGTTTCTGAGCTAGCGTGCGAGCTTGGTTCTAAACAAAAAGGAAAAAGAAAATGGCTAACGTGCTTGATTTAGCTTGTGATCAAAATACGTAAGTGATGCCCCTCATAGGTGGCCTAGTGAAGTAGGATGTTTTTTCATACCAGAAGTTTTAAGTTTGAATTTCTACCTTTGCACCGCTTGGTCGGGTCCGACGCACAGAGTTTGTCAGAGTAGTTTACCTGGCTATCGTGATTTGCAAGCTATTACATTAAGTTCGAGAGTTTTCTAATGGATGCACCCAAAGAGTAATGACTGCAGGTTTCTCCGTTATACAAAAAAAAAAACGTAAGTGACAACGCATGAAAAAATGACTCCCTTTTTGAAGATTATTCATTGGTTTGATACTTTTTTTTTTGAAGTGCATTGGTTTTTCAGTCCTTAAAGTTAATTTGGGGTGTTGGACTCTTGGGAGTCGGATGGAATGTTCTGTTCCAAAAGGATATTCGAATGGATAATTATCACGCGTGTATAAAAACTAACATGTTAAAATCCACAATTTAGGATCAATTTATGCTTCAAATTGGTATTTTAACTTTTATACAAATGTCAATCATCTCTGCAGTGAAATAGGAGATGAATTTGGAACAAAAAATCACATCCGGGGTGTAGACTTGCTTAATTTTAGCCTTAAAAGATATGGTTTTTCTCGAGCTTTTCCCTATATTTTTTTTGTACAATAGGGGATAGTAGGGGAAGGGACACACACGTTCATATGAGTTCGAACCCAAGTCATTCACCATAACAGTACAATCTTCTACAATTGAAGCACAAATTTTCTGATGGCTCATGAAAATCAGCTAATTAATTGACTTGCTCGAATATAATTTCAAATTAATAAATGTGGTCCTAGAGAAAACGTTCAATTATATATATGCGCCTAATTAAGGATCATGTATATCAATTAGTAGTTCATATGCCTGTCACATTATAAATAGTTTTTTAAACATATAAAATTTTGATTTTTGACATTTGAGCTTGTATAGTGGTATTTATCACATTCACATACGAGATAAAAAAACACTAAAGTCAAATAAACAAATTTGAAATGTCTAAAGGCACTTCAATGTGAACCCGTCATATTATTATATTGTTATTACAATCGAAAATTATCGAAAAATATAATAACAATTAGTGCGTATATATTAAAAAAGAGCTTTACAAGTTAATGAACAAAGCAAATAGACCTTACTTATACACAAAATGATTTTTAGCGACAAAAAGAATAAACCAAGATATATCGGACCATTTGAAATCCTTACCCGAGTTGGAGATTTAGCTTATCAGCTAGCATTACCACCGAGTCTATCAAGTGTGCACAATGTTTTTCACGTCTCTATGCTACGAAAGTATGTTCATGATCCAGGTCACATCGTGAATTATAAGGATCTAACAATCAACAATGACTTAACTTACGAGGAAACACAAGAAGCTGTTTTGGAACGCAAGATTCACCATTTGAGAAATAAAGATATTGCTCTGATCAAAGTACAGTGGAGACGCCATGGCAAAAATGAAGCTACTTGGGAGCGTGAAGAGAAGATTCGTGTCAAGTATCCAAGTTTTTCAATTCCAGGTAAGATATTGAATTTCGAGGACGGAATTATATTTAAGGAGAGTAGAATGTGATAACCAATAATTTTAATTAGTGGTTAAAGTAGGAGTCTTTTTAGGGGTTAATGTAGAGGTTAGTTTAGAGTATAATTTAGGGGTTGGGATTAGGGGTTAGTTTAGGTTTTAAAAAAAAATATATATAGAAATAAAAATGAAAATTTGCCTATAAATACATGGTTAACCCACATATGTTTTTTTCACATCTAAATACTCTATAATAGAAACGTGGTAATCGAGGACTAGGACTTTTGTCGTTCAATTTTTCTACATCAAGTATCTGCGATTATTAAGGTAGGATTCTATATTATTTGTCTTTATTTAATGTTTCATGATTGTACTTCATTTATTGCAATATATGTCAAGAGGAAATAAATTCATATAAGCTAGGGGCCATGAAAAGGGTCCGGGATCAAACGTATCTTCGGGGTAAACCCGCAATGCTATATGCAAGAATCTCAGTCGGAGGAAAAAGAGGAAATGAATGAATTTCTTGTTGTAATTATGTGAATGTTTTTCATGTTATATTAAATATTGACAGATATATCCCTCTTGGCGAGATGAAGCTCACCCCTATTATTATCATGACTTTGAGGTTGAGGAATCCTTTGAAGATATGATGTTGTGGATGGTGGAATAAATCATGCTATATTTTAAATAATTATGATTGAACTAAATTTTAGATTTATGTCTTTAATTTTTATGATTTATGCTTGGAACAATTGTTGGATTTTTTAATTTGGAAGATGTATTATTATTATTATTACTACTATTATTACCACTATTATTATTATTATTATTATTATTATTATTATTATTATTATTATTATATTTTTTTCCTTAAAAATAAAAATTTCTCAATCAACCTTTTTGATCATTATTGGGATCACATTAATTTATAAAATTATGTTTTTTTAATATTTTTAGAATATTTTAAATTAATAAAATTTGGTCGTTACAAGTGGTATCAGTAAAGCATGTAATCATGATCCTTTCGGACAAAATTAAACGAGTATTGCTACTATGCTATACATAATGGAACCAAAATTTAAACCAAAAACTTAAATAATGTGATCCATACAGTGTTTCAAAGGGGCCCCTATCCCCTCTCATTTACACCACCACAAGGCAAGGACAACACCTACATTGTGAAGTGGATAGTCCACACATAGATACTTTAAATAATGTGATTTTTTAATTTGGGAAACTAATCTTGCATGTATGGTTTCATTTTTTAAAATTCATTTTTAAAATGTATATTAATTTAAAATTCAAAATCACGTTTGTATGAGTTAATTTTTAATAGAAATATCGGTTTTATCTTCAATTTATTCATTAAAAATAATACATCATATCTAAAATTTTGATTTGAACTTTATATATAACCTTATATATCACTTATCAGTTACTATCCACATTATTTCTTTCAAGTTACACTAAGGAGAACTATCACTACTAACTATTATTCAATATATTGTTATTTCTGAACTTTATCAACCTAATTAATAAGACTCATCATCTACAAATCCTATAAATAAAATACTACTTACTCATATTAAATATTGAAAGTGAACCCATCATTAGCAATTTCACAAGTTATATAGACATAAAATTATGAATACAATACCATAAAAAACATACAAACAAACAATATTATTAAGGACAGAGATGACGAGTCATCGCTAAACACAGAATGCCATTGCTAATAATGTTTTTGCGACGATATGGTTGCAATTAGTTTTCTTGTGACGACATTGTTATCATTACTGTATTAACGATAACATGTCGTTTCCAAAACCTGATCGGATGAATTCTGCAAACTTTTTGGTCAAACGGACATGGCATCATTATTAGCGGCGACCTGTCGTCGTTAATACATCCACATTTTAGCGACGGGTCGTAGCTGAAACTTCGTTGTGAACATTCATAGCAACGACATAGTCTTTTTTTTTTTGGGGGGGGGTTTCCTTTATTATCCTACTTTTAACTTGTATTGCACCATCTCAAAAATAAAGCCAGCAAAACACAACACAAGAAACTAAACTACAAACCAGCATCAACATATAAAACTAGATATCAAACCAACATCAACTAATTATACAATTAAAGATTGTTGGAATTGGTCTTTGATAAATGGGGTGTTGACCAAATAATTAAGTGGTTTCCATTTGTGATAAATGGAATTAAATTATTTGTAAAAATTCTACTAAGAGAGTAGATGAAAATAGCATTTGGAATTTCTCAAAATCGATTCCGGCTGAATGAGAAATTAATGCTAGAAGTTAGCCACTTAATACAAATAAATGGTATGGAAAATGGAAAATGTGGGGGAGGACAGATGCTCCATCCCACATACGAAAAAGGAGGCAAAGTTGCACACTTAATATATCCGAAGTTGGACATATGGGTTTGGGCCCTTGGGGACACCCAAGTTTTTAAAGGGGTGATGACCTACATGCTTGTGGGTTTGGTTCAAAGCACACACGCGTGCCGCCGCTCGGCTCGGCTCGGCCCGGCCCGGGTCGTGGGCCGCGGGCTTCAAGGCCCTTATTCTTTTTGGACCAAAAACCTTTAAAATTAAATGTTTAATTAATTTTTGTAATTAATTAAATAGATTTAATTAATATTCGTAACTAATTAAAAGAGTTCGACTGGGAAATCGTTTCGGCCCCGCGCACTGGCTAGAGCACGACCCGTGCGGTCGGGTCGTGCTACCTGCCGCAGAGATGCGAGCCAACGCACGGGCTGGGGCACGGCCCGTGCGTCTGGGTCGTCTTAGGGGCAAGTCTTGACACTGACGCACGCACGGTCGTGCTCCCCGCACAAAAAGTGCGTGCATTGATGCAAAAGGTGTTTTTTCGAGCCTACAGATGTGATTTTCTATACGGGCACTTCGTTGCCTATAAATTTTGGAGCCCCTGCATATGAATTTACAGACGAAAAACCCAGATAATAACCTGTCATTTGCATCATACGAGCATTTTGATATCCTACCTTCAAAAAGCTTGAAAGTTATCAAACACTTCGCTTGTTCGTTGTTGTTAGGTTTTGTTGTTGCCGCTAACCTGAGGGCTGTTCAAAGTCGTTGTATCTTAGAGGCGAGCGCCGGAACCGTAAGCACTCGGTATACGGGGCGTTTTTGTCTTGCGGAGACTAATTCTAAATCAGGCTTCGACTTAGCCTATATACGCAAACTTGCCATTTTCCGAAAATAGAAACCATACACTTAGTTTTACCCAACAAGATCACACTAAGTATTTCAATCACTTACAAAATACACAAATATGTCCAAATAAAATATATCAACACAATAAATGCTAATTATTATCATTCCAAACGCATCTTAGATGCAAAATTATTTCATAGCTTTAATCATAAAACAATATTATAATTGGTGTTGAAACTTTTAGTTTCAAAATCTCTTAATAGTAAAGACTAACAACATGATTGGTATGTGAGAATGGGGTAGAAATGGAATGAGCATTCCTTGTTTTATTCTCATTCACATGCTTGGTATGCTTTAGTAATGGGAATACTCATTCCCATGGGAATCCCTATTCCCAAAAGTAAGGGAATGACCATTACTCCTCTCCCCTATGGGTTTAGCTATTCCCAATCATCAACAATGACTCAAATTTTATTTTTAATAAAATTATCTTTCTATAAATGACTAAAAATGTTTGATATAATCTATATTTTCGAAAAATAGTATTATAAATAAAAAAAATTATTTATAATTTAAATATAAGTTATATTTAATATTTTAATAAATCATAGTCAATTTCTATCAATATTCAATAGTTAAATCAAAATTTTGATATATAATTTTTTTGTTGATTTTCTATATTTTCTTATAAAAAATAGAGATAATTACAAAAATACCCCTGGGGTTAGGGATAATTACATAAAAACACAGAGATTTTTTAAAATTACAAAAAAAAACTTTGAGGTTTGATTATGTCTCACATTTTCTCCCTTCATAAGCAAAAAAATATCAAAACCCCCCTGATATTTATAAAAATATTATAGTTACCCCCTTAAATTTAATACATAATCAAACACGATGGATTTTTTAATTTTAAAACATCTCGAATTTTTTTGTAACTAGCCCAAATCTCGGGGTGTTTTTGTAATTATCCCTAAATATATTATATATAATATTTTTGATATCATAAATATAAATCTCTCTCTCTATATATATATATATTATTTAGCACACAATAAAATAATCTTATATCAATTTATGAATAACATATTTAATAAAATTTATTTAAAAAATCTTATTTAAGAGAATTTGATACTTTAAAATTATTTTTCTCAATTACTATCATTAATTTATAATTACCAATCAAGATATTTAAATCAAGTAAAAAATGGTCATCCATTCATTTCTCCATTTCTTGTACATATCAATCATAAGAATAGTAATACTACATTATTCAATTCCTAATGTTACTCTATTCCTAAATTCATTTCATTCCAACCTAATTTCATTCGATTATACCCAGGTCCGCTCCTACCGTTAGTCGAGCGAGTCGGTCGACTCGGGCCCGAAAAAATTACAAAATTTAGGGGCCCAATCTGTCTTTATACCTTTTACATATAGATATATATAAACTAAGCAAATATTTGAACAAAGAATGGCGTTGGCCCACTGGTGAGTATTTGTAGCTGGGAGCTTCACATTTTCGAAAGCCAGGGTTCGAATCCCCTTGGCTGCAACCCTTTTTTTTTTTTTTTGGTATTTATTGATTTAGATAAAAAAAAAATAATTAAAAGCTCCCTCCCCAGTCCCCATTAAGAATGAAGAGCCCATTTTTCTTGGGCCTTGTAGCCTTGAACCTTTCATTCTAACAATTATCAATTTTAAATTTCCTTAATTGCCCAACATTAAAGCTTCTTAATTTAAATTTTAAAAGCAAAAAGAATCAAGAAAAAAAAAAGGAAGCCTTAAAGAATTAGAAAGCGGGAAGAAAATAGAAAAGAAGCAGGTTGTTCGTTCGTGAAAAAGAAAAAAAATTCTTCGCTCAACGATGTTACAAGAAAGATTGAATAGTTACCTATGTTATCGATTGACAAATAAATTATTGAACAACTTAATTATATTGATGTGATTAATACTTTTGCGGCCAAAATTGTAAGCGGGTTATATTTAAATAACTATTTGGATTTTTTTAACATAGACGTCATATTAGTTTAACTATATATTCATGGTATTTTTCTTTTAATATTTATTGCATCTTTTATTTTTTTCTTTTAATATTTCAAAAAAAATATTGTCGATCTTTTAGTTTGTAAAAAAAGGGCACATGACCATAAAACCCGACAGAAAATAAACATGTCCACCGAAGCAAAATTCTGATCTCCTTAGGAAAATCGATCCCATGTCCATAACATTATGCAAAACCATAACCTAAACTCTCTCCATTTACCCATGTGAGTTACTTTCCCTCTCCTTTCTTCATCGTTATCTATTAATTACTATACTTTTTTATGTAGCCCATATAAAATTGTCTAGCAAGTGTACTCTATTGAGCCATTTTAAAAAGGCAGCATAACGTACTTTTTTTCTCCATGTAATTCTTAAATTCATGAATTGCAGAGGATATGATTGAGTGATTAATTGATGTTGTAAGAATATTTAATGAATAAAGTTGTGGAAAGTTTTCACATTAAAGTGTCTAAGACCATCTCCAGTAGTCTGCACCACTTTAGTGTAGAATTTGTGTGAAGCCCCGAATTTTAACAACGTGAGATACGGTGTTATGTAGTTATTATTTATTCGACTATGTATCACAAACATATTATTAATGAAATGCGACCCGACTTTTACTTATTCTTCCAACGTCAATTACGTCTTTTCCATTTTCAAGCTTAATGATTTTATATTCTTCCTCAAGTATTAATTCTCGATCGACTATAGACGACTTTAAAAATATTGGACCCTCGATAATTTAGAAGTATATTTAAATTCTTATCCAAATATTCTACCTTATTCTATCATATATTCCAAACCAACTTCCAATTTATTTCTTTTGTAATACACCTTTGATATTTCACATCCTTAATTTAAACTTCTAAATAATTATTTATGAATACTTATCCATTTTATTTTCCCCAATTTTATAAAAGAAAAGAAAATAAATATTTTTTTCTCACTTTTTCCTAATTTTCGACTTTATCTCTTAAAATGGGGAAAATAACTCAATTTTTCTTCTACCACTATTTTTATCCTTTTGTATCTCCCAACTAGTTTATTATTGGACAAAAAAAACAAATAAATAAAATTTTGATAATTTCATTTTTATTTTATTTATGTCTTGCAAGCCTACAACTAAAAATCTTCCTACAAATCCCACTAACCTCTTAGTCAAACAAATGAATTTTAAATTTCCCTATAAAACCTAGCTTTTGGCTTCATGTCCCTAATAAAGAAAGCTAGTTATTTTATTTTATTTTACCCTAAACCCCTAATTATTCCCATTAACTATCATTAATCTCCCAAGCAAAAACATCATCTCCCTTCTCTCTAAACATTCTCCTACTTCTCTCTACAAATTTCTTCATATCTTCAAAACAGACATTCTTCAAATTTTCAAACAATCTCCATATCTTCAAAACACACATTCTTCATATCTCCAAACAATCTTCATATCTTCAAAACACACATTCTTCATATCTCCAAACATTTCTTCATATCTTCAAACACACCTCCCTCATATCTTCAAACACTTCTTCATATCTTCAAACAACACTTTCTTCATATCTTCAAGAATAATTTCTTCATATCCTCATACACTTTCTTCTTTCTTCAAACACTTAACAAAAACACAAGAACTTTTCTTACTTCTTTATTTTCGAAACTATCACTACTACAATGTAAGGAATTTTCTTCTTCAATCCATTTTGATATTTCTAGCTCATCCTCTTCACTTCATAACCTAAGTTTGATTTTTGGTTTGAGGTACACTTAGAAGACAACTTGAAGATAATAGAGACTTGGAACCATCTTGACTATACCTCAAGAAATTGTGAAGGGATTTGGACTTAAAGGTAAGAAATGAGTTTTTAGTACATTTTCTTCTTTCTCTTCTATTTTCCAAAATTTTGATACTCCATTTTCATTTTTGGACTTTTAGGGGCTGACCTTAAGAGTTGTTTTAAGAGTGAGCAAAGAGACCCATTTTAATACCTCTACTAGTCTCATTTCATCTACTACACAAGGTAAGTGTAGTTTTACCAATATTCTTCACCTCTTTCTTCTTTCCTTAAATTTTTAACCTCATTTCCTAACTCCTACATTTTGTTTTTTTGATATTCCTTGACTTAGGGGCTGAAATAAGTCACTTCTTCATCAAGAGTGATTTAGTCCATTTTTCACCAACAAATCAATCTTTAAGGTGGGTGGAAAAATCCTTTCAACTTCTAGGTGTTTTACTTAAAAATGCATATAGTATTTTGATTTTGAGCACTTGAGATATATATTATGTATTGCATGATATTTTCTTGTATCAAGTTGAAAAAATTCTCAAGTATTGCTAAAAATGCGATTTATTGAAAAATAGGGCATACATGTACACTTTATTGTTATACTTGATGAAATTTTGTATGAGAAGGATATGTATGTGTATGAATCTTGAAATCTATGTTTTGAATGATTTATAACCTGGACAAGTCGAGCGTAATTGATTAAATTTCAACTTTTGAACTTAAAATGCAAAAATAGAAAGTTGGTGGACTTAATTGCAAGAAAATAAAACTTAAGGGACCCCCTATAATTTTTTATTTTTGGGACTGAGCTCAGGTTCAAAAATTATGTTTTGACATTTTAATAAAGTTTTAAGAGTTTTTAGATAAATAAAATCAACCCTTAAAAGCCCAAGGACTATATTGTAAAATTTTAGAAGTTTAAGGGCTATTTTGAAATTTTCGAAACTGTACCAGACCCTAATTTTAAAATTTGAAATTTTAACTCTTAAGGGACTGAATATAACATATTTTAAGTGTATTCCAAAAATCCAAGTGTTTGGAGTTTGGAAAGTAATTTTATAAAAATTGAGGGACCAAATTGTAAAAGATTAAACTTGAGGACCAAAATACAATTTCCAAGACTTATGAAGTCCATGTACCTGAAAATACTAATTTAACTATAACATAATGATATTTTGGACCCAAGGTTTAAATTTCATAACAATTGGACCCCTAAAAGCCTTAAAGGCAATTATTTCAAAATAAGACAAAAATGAGATTTTCAAAAGTTAAGGGACCTATACTTACTTATTTTAAAATATGCTTTTGTCCCAATATCCCACTTATCTTAGTGACATTTTACAACTGGAATCATATTAAAAGCCCTTCCGGTTTGTGAGTTCCAATTATTTTAAACTTAGAGCCCGAAATGACAATTTTAACAAATTTAGGGCCAATGTGAGAATTTTATAAAAACTCGACCTCCAAACTTTAAAAACCTGAATCTCTGAACAATTTAGAGAATTTAGGAACTGTCCTCATAATTTTCAAGGTCGAGACATTTATTTATTTAACTTTTAACCCCAAAAGTAGTGATTTTTTACAAAACGGGGCTAATTGTAAATTTTCTTTTAACAAGGACCTAACTCAAATGTTTTTCTTTTAAAGAAATAGCCCTGGACTCTCTCGACTTTAATAATGAATTACAAATGTTTTATTTTCTCAAAAATCCCTTGTCTTATCGGATCGTCTTGACCGATTAATACCCGATCACGGACAACTTCCTCGTCTCGCGATTTTGAATCTATAACGGGACTTATGTTCCACCTAATATTTCAAGATACTGAATATTTCTTATTCTCCCGATAATCATCTTCATCCAAATAACTCCACCAACGCCATAATTACCACTTGCGATTTTCAAAACGTTTCGAATCGCTTCCCGAATCAATATACTCATTTGCTGATTACTACCGAACGTGTATTTAATTTCTGCTCGAGTCAACTTGGTGTGTCGATCTCACATCGGAATGGATACGTCGGGGATGGGGCAGGCGACTCGCTATTCCACTCTCTGGCCCCATCGTCCTAATCCCGCAATTGAGGGACGGAGTTTGTCCAAGGGAAGCGGGTCGTAGTACTTGAGGTATAATCATGATTATGACGAATCCGAGCCTTGCTAGCTCCAACGTGGATTTTGTCTTTGCCTATGGAGCGATAAGGTGACAGGTCTTGGACCATCATGAACGGGGAGTTACAAGGAAGAACGAAGGAATCGCTGTCTGATCCACACGATTCTGGAGTTAATCGGAACGTTTGGTTGGCGCTACACATCGACGCGCAACCGCTACTTGTAATGCATGGGTTGGCGCTACATATCGACGCAACCACTAATTGTCTTGCATGGGATTCGCGCTACACATCAAAAAAGATGCATTCATTCTGTCTTGCTTGAATCATCGTGCTGTGTGACCACAAACTATTTCTTAAATTGTATAGATATATTACTTAATATATATTTATCACGATCTTGTGGGCTATGTGTGAAATCATGCATCATACACGCATTTTCATACAATCATTTTTCGCATTAACTATATATATCGCCACACTTGCACACGATCACCCCATCCATCGAGATTTTGTCTCACTCCCTCCCCGTTTTCTAACATTTAGATGAAGAGTACGTTGAAGACGTCGAACCTACCACAGATTGAATCCCTACCATTGATGTGGAGAGACATTCCTTTTACTTTTATTGTTGATTGGACTTCTTCATTTTATTTTGTTTTGAATTTGTAAGTTAAATTCGGATATCTATTGGGTTGTATTCGGATACCGTCGGACCTTAAGATGTAATTTGTATTTGTGTTTATTTAAATTCATTGCATTAGACTCTTTTCACTTGAAGTTTCGTATCATGGGTTTAGATCGTTGATTTATTTTTGTTTAAGTGATTGATCGTAAATCGTCGCGTCGCGTTTGGGGCGTGACAATTTGCACTATTTTGGTGTAAAATCTACACTCCATCTCCAGACTCCAGCAGTTTGCACTACTTTCTGCACTAAAAAAAAAGAATATTCCATAATATTTCTTATTTTATTCATTTAATTTTATTTTTATTACTTTATAATTGATAAATGTATTGCATATGCAATTTTATTTAAATATTTTTTAATAAGTTTGGAGTAGTGGTTGGACGAGAGGAGATAATTTTATTTAATATAATATTTATTAAGTTTTTTTATTTAATATAATATAATTTTATGTAAGATCTATACTTTTGTGTGTAGTATTTTAAATCTCATAGTATTATTTAAATTACACATCATATTATTTGAAAAACATATCACATATAGTTGAATTACTTTTAATATTACATTTTATTAGATTAATTGAAATAAAAAACTAATAATAACATTTAAATTTAACAAAAATATATAACAGATGAAAGAAAAGATAAAAAAGGAAAAGATAAAAGTAGCATCCAAACAGTGAAGTGCCAGCACTGTAGCAAATCTAAATCTGCGCCTAGATTTAGCACACTGCTTGAGCTCCTTTTTTGACGCTGGGCGTCATTTTAGAACAGTACTGGAGAAGATTTAATGTAATGACGATATCTTATTGGAAGCTAGGCGGACTTTTGCCTCGTGGTATTTATATTTCTCCTTTCCTTCGTATGTGTTATTTTTCATGTAAATATGATATCTCATTTTTGTGTTATTTTTTTGGTTAATTTTTTTTTATTTACGTAATTGTTTATTGTTAAATTTATTTTTACAAGGAGTACCACACATTTGCAACTCCAGTATGATGTGGTATTACTCCAATTACTGAATCACTACGTGCATCACAAACAAGTGTTAAGGGTACCGGAGGTTTGACTGACGAATACCTACCAACCCTCTAGTTAGTTCTACAACAAGAAAAACCCAAAAAAGGCTTGATAGGCTGAATGAATTGGCAAATTGATGTGTGTCTATATGAGCTCTTTGGCCATTGGGCCTTAATGAGTTTAATTTAAATATTATTATCCAAATTAGTCAAATAACAATTAATTTAAATAAAATTAAATTGGGTTTGGACTTAATCTAATCTCAGAAAATTCTTGGGCTTGTAAGAAATCTAGTCCATTGCATTACTAAATGATGTTGCTTAAAAGAGCGAGATCACTCCAAGTCATGAAGGTAGTTTAATCGGTCCAAATTCCATCCCGGGAGTTGGTAAGATCTTCAGTGGGAACTTGCCTCGTAACACATGTATGAGATAAATTCCAAAGGAATATACAAAATTTAAGAGCGAAAAATTGAGAATATATACTTAAAATGAACAAGAAGGGACTTTTTATACTGAGTTGATGGCGCATGGGCTTAGTATAATGAAACGGGCCATGCAAGCCTATATGGGCCTCGTGGACTGGTTAGTAATATTTGTGACCCAACTATAATTAATAATATCGAGTAATTAATTAAGTAAATTTGAATTAAATAATACGTAAAATACTAAATTGGAAAAAGCCAAATTTGCCCCCAACACTACACAACAATAGTTAAATTATATTGTTGACGTGCTTCTTGTAAGTCCAAGCGGCTACGATAATCTAGAGGGGGTGAATAGATTATCTCCATCTTTTCGATTTCGCCCTCTTTTTCGAACCGAATGCTCAAAGACAATAATAAAGGTGCGGAATGTAAACAACACGCGTCGATTTATAGTAGTTCAACCCACCTAGGGCCTAATCTACTACCACCCCAAAGATATCAGGGATGGATTTCAAAAAGAAAAGATTTTTATTAATTACCAAAATTAATACAAACTCAACTTACAACACCTTGAAGAGCACCACACTCTTCTTCAACACCACCTTTGGAGATTACCACAATCTCCTTTGAAGATTACCACAATCTTCCTTCAACGGCACCTTGTGAAGATTACCACAATCTTCAACCTTGAACAATACCAAATTCTTCAACACCTCAATAAGAACATCACCACAATCTTCTTGCACCTATCACCTAGATCATCCAAGTGTGTTCTTACCACAAGAACACTCACAAGGATATCTTGTGTTGAATGATAACCAAAAATCAAGATTACAACTCAATAATGAATATTACAATTTGAGTGCAAAGTGTAATCAAGAATAGCCTAGACCTCAAGGATGTGAAAGTGATGAGCTAGGCAAAATTACAACAAGAATAATAACAATGAAGAACAAATATTTGCTTGAAGTGTATCTTGTTGTGTTGTATCTCAATTGTTGTAATGGTTGCTCCAAAACTTCCTCTATTTATAGGAGATGATTGATCAAGCATAGGCTCCTCTTGGGGATTGAAAATCTACTGAGAAAAATACAATTAAAATCAAGAATATAGCTGTTAGAAATCAATCCCACATTTTAAGGAAATATTTTCTTTGGCATCAAACGGTCATATTTTTGTTGTCAAAGCACAGGCGGCCGCATAAAAATAGAAGTTTGAAACGAAACACAACAATTTTTACATAGGGCGACCGGTCGACGTGTACCTCGACGGTCGCCCCTATCATCAACCGTCCCCCTTTATGGTTTTAGAGAAAATCAAGTTACATTACAAAGACCAAACTTGCAGTACAGGTCGCCGACTGGCGACGGGTCGAGCGTCCTTGATTTTTCTTCCGTCTCATTTTCTGTTTCAAAATTATCTTCAGTACGGGTTGCCCTATAGGGCAACCGGTCGACCAAGAGACAAAAATGTTGTCCAATTTTTGTAAAATAAAACCCAAGAAATACTCCAAAAATTTAGAAAAAACATTTTAAACCAATCGGAAGTATTTAGACAACATTTAGAAACCTTGTTTTGAAGTAAAAACATATAAACATAAAATCATTAGAGATGTTGTCCAATTTTATCTAAAGTAAAACTTGAAGAAATACTCCGGAAAATATTAAAACCATTTTAAATCATTTAGGAGTATTTGGACAACAATTAAAAATATTGTTTTAGTGTAAGAATAAAATCATCAAAATTAAGATAAAAACATGTATCAAACAATCTCCCTTTTTGATGATTACAAACCAAAACAATATTTACACAAAATAGAGAACAATTTTAGTAATGATTTTCCGGTAAAGATATTTAACCGTTTGGAAGCAACCAAAATTTCCAAAATATAAAAGCAACCAAGTAGGGGAGTAAATATTCAAGTAATAAGCACAAGCTCCCCTATCAACAAGCATATCAAGAATAATGTAAAAGCAATTAACCATAAGCTAGAAGCTTAGCTTTTACATATTGTTCAAGAGCTTATAAGCTCCCCTGTCAATAAAACATCATTAGACAAATATATGAGTCCATCATACAATAATTGGAATAAGTATAATGCACAACTTATGACTTTAGGAAGTCATAGCTTATAGCTTCTTTTGTTTAGCTTAACTTAGCTTTTATGAGCTAATGAGCTTATAACCTGTTTCTCCCCTTTGGAATCATCAAAAGAATGTTAGCACGATAAAAATATCATATAATCATAT
The DNA here is from genome assembly GCA_016081115.2 of Rehmannia glutinosa. Taxonomy (NCBI): domain Eukaryota; kingdom Viridiplantae; phylum Streptophyta; class Magnoliopsida; order Lamiales; family Orobanchaceae; genus Rehmannia; species Rehmannia glutinosa. The sequence goes on from JABTTQ020001916.1 coordinate 87,147, forward strand.
CAAAGTGCGTAACTAAACCGATGTATCGAGCTATTTGAACATTGAAGCTTATAGACCAAATAGGAGGAAATAGTCGATCATACGACTTGTAGAAGCTTATGAAAAATCATTTCATTTGCAAAAACATGATCTCTATAAATATATGAGACTTTTGAAATCGAGAGAATCATGTAGGTGATGAATTTTTCATTGAGACATTTTATCGAACACTTGGCGGGCGTCAAAAATTGAAGAAGATATATATAGCCCTTGTACATGTAATCAAGCCAAGTTTTTCATCACCAAAAGCAATTTAACAAATATCATCCATCAACAATCACTAAGCTCATCATAAAAATATATGAATTGTATCAAGAAAAATACATATAAGCCACAATCTCATGGTTCAACCCAATTGAGCTAAAGAAGTAGAATTCTTACCATTCAATCGGTAAAGACGAGCAATGATGATGATAATCGAGCCTAAAAAGGTCCAATATGTGAAATGTATGCAATAAAACAAATTTGGAGTGAAATTTGTGTGCAATTTGCGAAGGGGACGAAAAATGGACAAAATAAGCCAAAATGGCTAAGTGCGGAAACAGAACCATTTTTAACAAAAAAATCATCCGGGCGACGGTCCAGGGCATGGGCGACCGGTCCGAAAGGTGGGCGACGGTCGGCCTGCACTGGCAGCCCATCGCTACCGAATCTGTTTTGAAATTATGAAATTCTATCCAAAAATCCGATTTTTCGCCACTAAGTTTTAAAACGCAAAATGCAAACGTAGACCTCATTCAATATACATTATGTCATAATCAAGCTCGAAATGAGGTAAAATACTCGGCGGTGAGCGATTAAAAAGTCCGCGAGTTATCTTTGAGACTAATTAAACACATCTCAAGTTTTTGTTAAAACATGCAATCCCAAAATATCGAATCTCAATATGTTTAGTTCGATTATGACAAACCATACTTTAAAAAATAAAATTTACACCGGACTTGTTATCCCGAAAAATAATAACGTTTTAAAACTTTGAATGAACAAGTCATAAGAAGAAATGCCTTACAAATATTTGAAAATTTCTTTTAACAACACTTTAAAGAGATTCGTTGGGATTGTTTTAAGTCGAGCATATTGACATAAGTCATATAGAATATCGAGTCTAAGGAGTAATAAATGAATGGACATACCTCGAATTCGTTTGTCAATGCCTACTTCAACCTTTTGTCAATTTTCGCATTTGTAGCCATATAGGTTGAAATAGTTCTTTCTTCTTCAATGTCTCACTTCTTCTTTGAGTGTGGAATATAATCACTTTCTTGGCATTGAATAATTTGTAGTCCAAGCAAGAAATTGAGCTTCCCCAAATGTGACGCGACAACGATCAATCACTTAAACAGAAATAAATCAACAGTCTAAACCAAAGATACAAAACTCCAAGTAAAATAGAGTCTAATGCAGCGGAATTAAAATAAACACGAGTACAAATTACATCTTAAAGTCCGGCGGCATCCGAATACAACCCAAAAGATTATCCGAATTAACTTACAGTACCCAATGAAATAAAATGAAGGAGTCCAACAACAAATAAAAGTAAAAGGAAATGTCGCTCCTCATTCGATAGGGATTCAATCTGCAAGAGGTTCGATGTCTTCAACGAACTCTTCATCTAAAAGTTAGAAAACAGGGAGGGAATGAGACATAAATCTCAATGGATGGGGTGATCGTGCAAGTGTGGCGATATAAATAGTTAATGCGAGAAAACGATTGTATGAAAACGCGTGAGGTATGATGCATGTGTTCACACATAGTCCACAAGCGTCGTGATAAATATATTAAGTAATATACTTATACGATTTAAGAAAAATGGGATTCGTGGTCACGCAGGCATTATGGTTCAAGCAAGACATGGGGATTGCATCGATGTGTAGCGCCAATCCTATACAAGACAATTAGTGGTTGCGTCATCGATATGTAGCGCCAACCCATTCCGTTCAACTCCGGAATCGTGTGGATCGACAACGATTCCTTTGTTCTTCCTTGTAACTCCCCGTTCATGATGGTCAAAGACTGTCACCTTATCGCCCGTAGGAAAAGACAAAATCCACGTTGGAGCTAGCAAGACTCGGATTCGTCATAATCATGATTATACCTCAAGTACTACGACCCGCTTCCCTCGACAAACTCCGTCCCTCGCGTTGCGGGATTAGGACGATGGGGCCGGAGAGTGGAATAGCAGCCGAGCTGCCGGTTCCATCCCCCGACGATCCATTCCGACGTGAGCTCGACACACCAAGTTGACTCAGCAGAAATTAAGTACACGTTCGTAGTCAACCAGGCAATGAGAGTATTTGATTCGGGAAGCAGTTCATGAAAAGTTCTCAAATTTTGCACAAGATAGTTATGGCGTTGGTGGAGTTATTGGGATGAAGATAATTATCGGGAGGATAAGTAGTGTTCGATATCTTAAGGATTAGGAGGAACATAGGTCCCGTTATAGATTCGAAATCGCGAGACGAGGAAGTCGCCCGCGATCGTTATTAATCGGTCAAGACGATCCGATAAGTCAAGGAATTTTTAAGAAAATAAAATATTTTAATTAAATATTAAAGTAAGAGGGTCCAGGGCTGTTTCTTTAAAAGAAAATAATTTGAGTTAGGTCCTTATAAAAATAAAATTTACAATTAGCCCGTTTTGTAAAAACCAATACTTTTGGGGTTAAAAGTTAAATAAATAAATGTCCCGACCTTGAAAAATTATGAGGTCAGTTCCTAAATTCTCTAAATTGTTCAGAGATTCAGGTTTTTAAAGTTTTGAGGTCGAGGTTTTATAAAATTCTCACATTGGCCCCAAATTTGTTAAAATTGTCATTTCGGGCCCTAAGTTTAAAATAATCGGAACTCACAAACCGGAAGGGCTTTTAATGTGATTCCAGTTGGAAAATGTCACTAAGGTTAGTGTGATATTGGAACAAAAACAGTTTTAAAATTTCATAAGTATAGGTCCCTTAACTTTTGAAAATCTCCTTTTTGTCCCATTTTGAAATAATTGCCTTTAAGGCTTTTAGGGGTCCAATTGTTATGAAATTTGAACCTTGGGTCCAAAATATAATTATGTTATAGGTAAATTAGTATTTCCAGGTGCATGGGCTTCATAAGTCCTGGAAATTGCATTTGGGTCCTCAAGTTAAATCTTTTACAATTTGGTCCCTCAAGTTTTATAAAATTACTTTTCAAGCTCTAAACACTTGGATTTTTGGAATACACTTAAAATATGTTATTTCCAGTCCCTTAAGAGTTAAAATTTCAAGTTTTAAATTAGGGTCTGGTACAATTTCAAAATTTGCAAAATAGCCCTTAAACTTCTCAAATTTTACAATCTAGTCCTTGGGCTTTTGAGGGTTGATTTTATTTATCTAAAAACTCTTAAAACTTTATTAAAATATCAAAACATAATTTTTGAACCTGAGTTCAGTCCCAAAAATCGAAAATTACAGAGGGGTCCCTTAAGTTTTATTTTCTTGCAATTAAGTCCACCAACTTTCCATTTTTGCATTTTAAGTCCAAAATCGAAATTTAATCAATTATGCTCGACTTTTCCAGGTTATAAATCATTCAAAACATAGATTACAAGAGTCATAAATATACATATCCATTTCAAGCAAGCATTCATCAAGTACAACAATAAAGTGTACATGTATGTCCTATTTTTCGATAAATCGCATTTTTGAGCAACACTTGAGAATTTTTCCACTAGATATAAGAAAATAGCATGCAATACATAATATATATCTCAAGTTCTCAATAACAAAATACTACATGCATATTTTCAATTTAAAACACCTAGAAGTTGAAAGGATTTTTTCACCCACCTCGTAGTAGTTTCTCGGGTTGATCTAAAATGTGGTTTTCTTTCTTGAATCAACTTCTTGACTCAAACTCTTGAAGATCAGCCCCTAAATGGTATCCAAACCATATTTTGGTGTTAAAATTAAAGTCTCAAGTCTAAAGAAAATATACTAGGACCAAATGGTTAGTACTCACCTAATGTCTTCAAGTAATCTCAAAAATGTAAATTTTCCTTCAAGCCTCTAACCTCAACTTGAGATGATGTAGGTCAGCCCCTAAGCTCCAAAATTCATATTCTTGAGTCAAAATTAATTCTTCATGTTGTCAAGAGAAAATACTAAAACCATAATTTTCTCACCTTAATAATGTATAGTCTTGAATTTCCTCTTCAAGCTTGTAGTCAAATCTAGGTCTCTAATTCTTCAAGAAATTTCTCTAGAGTACCTCAACAAGAAGGACTCAACATTATTAGATGGTGTAGGTATAAGGTTGAGGATTGGAGAAGAAAAATAGAGTTGGGAGAAATGAAGATTTTCTTACCTTATGCTTGAAAAATTTGATCCTTTAGAGAGGAAAATGGAAGCAAGTCTTGTGTTTTTATGATAATTATGAAATGAATAATATTGGTAGATAAAGAAAAACAATAACAAAATTAATTGATTCCCCTAAGACAAGGAGCCAAAAGTTGGAGGGAATAATAATCATGGTGTTGGTATTTTTATTTATTAGAATTTGGTGGAAAGAAAAGTTTGTCCATCCTTTAAGCATGTGACCAAAAGTTGAAAAAAAAAATAATATATATATGTAAATATATATATACATATATAATTGTAGGTCTTGAAAAGAATATGTAACAACCTCCCCATTTATAATGGGAAATTTTTTAATTTTTAAAAATATAAAAAAAAATTTTTTTAAAGAAAATAAAAGTATAAATATCTATAATTAAATATTTAGAAATTTAAAAATTAATCCCCATTTTAAGGGATAATTTTCGAAATATTGTTTTTTTAAATATATATATATATTTATACAAAATTGAAAGAAAATAAAATGTATAAATATTTATAATTAAATATTTAGAAATTTAAAAATTAAAGATGTGAAATAAGAAATTCGTTTTTTTTTTTAAAATTGATTGGGAAATTGGTTGGGATGAATTATAGAATAAGATAAAATATTAGGATAAGGATTGGAATGTACTCCTAAATTATTGAAGGTCTAATATTTCTAAAGTCGTAGTCATTCGATCAAGTATTAATACTAGAGGAGAATATAAAATCGCTAGGCTCGAAAACGAGGAAGTCGTAATTGATGTTGAAAGAAATAAATAAAAGTTGAGTCGCATTTCATTATTAATGGTTTGTGATACATAGCCGAATAAATAATCACTACATAACACCGTATCTCACGCAGCTTAAAATTCGGGGCCTCACATTCACCCTTTCCTTAAAAGAATTTGGTCCCCAAATTCTCTTGAGTAACAACTCGGATATTGATTCCTCATGTCTTCTTCCATCTCCCACGCTATGTCTTCGTCTCGGCCGTGGTTTCGCCATACCACTTTAACCATCGGAATCTCCCTATTACGCAAATCGATGTATCTATTTGGTCAATGATCCGGATTGGTTTCTCGATATAGGATAAATTTTCCATCGAGGAGGAGTACTTGGGTGATAATATGCTCGAGATCCGGTTGATACTTTTTAACCTCGATACATGAAATACATCGTGCATTCCCACATATTGTCTTTGTAACTCGAGTCGGTAGGCTAACTTCCGACCTCCGCAAAATTTTGTAAGGTCTAACATATCTCGGGCTCAACTTGCCTCCTTTCTTTGGATTGATCAATACTTTCCGTGGAGAGAGTCTCGAGAAATACTTCATCTCCGACTTCAAATTCTAAGTCCTTTCTTCTCTTATCTCTGCGTAACTCTTTTGGCGCTCCTGAGCATGCGGATCCGTTCCTTAATCAACTTGACCTTCTCCATGGCCTCGAACTAAGTCGACCTTTGGAATCGAGGCGACTTTCGCTTTCTCTTTTGGAGTCCATTGGTCATCAATCTCCCAAGTGTAGTGGAGATCTACACTTTTGCCCGCAGGCTTCGTAGGTGTCATCCCAATTGTGGCCACGAGCAATGTTATTATAGGTAACTCGGCCAATGGTAAGTACGTATCCCAACTTCCTTGGAAGTCCAACGCAAGCTCGCAAAGATGTCTTCCAGGGTTTGAATTGTTCGCTCGGGGATCGCCATCGGTTTGTGGATGTCTTCTTTGTCTTGAAACTTAGCGAGGTACCCAATTCCTCATGTAAGCATTTCCAAAACGAGACAAATCTCGGGTCTGTCGACACTATGTCGATCGGCACTCCATGTCGAATGATCTATCGGATATAAATCTGCGCAAGTTTCGCAAGTCGGTTTTCTTCACGGGGAAGTGTGCGATTTTGTGAGTCGGTCTACGACTACCCATATAAGCATCATCGCCGTCCGGTCCTTGGTAGATCCGTCACGAAGTCCATCGTTATGTATTCCCATTTCCACTCGGGAATTTTCAATGATTGTAATAAACCGGATGGTCGTTGGTGTTCAAAGCTTTTACTCGTTGAAAAGTCAAGCATCTTGCAACGAACTCGCTACCTGGTTCTTCATGTTTGCCCACCGAATGTCTTGTTTCAAGTCCATATACATCTTGTTTCCTCCGGATGTATAGTATATTTCGAATGGTGTGCTTCGAGAGGATTTACGTTTCCTAATTTGCTCATCACTCGGTACACAAATTCTATTCAAATCGATGATCCCATCTTCCTGTCATCGAGAATTCGATCTCTCTCATTTGAGTATCTTCTCTTTTAGTTTTTGAAGTTGTACGTCAATCCCCTGTGTTACTTTGATCTCGTTCGGTAGATCGGGTTTAATCAAATATTAGCACATGAAATTCGAGTCTTGGTTCTCGTCGGATTCCAAGTGCTCAATTCTTATAATGATCTCCACTCTCGAATCATTAGTCTAGCTAAACTCGCTTTTCGCTTAAGGCGCGCCTACTCTTATGTTAGCTTTCCGGGATGGTATTGAATATCAAAGTGATAATCTTCTATTAACTCCATCCATCTCCGTTGCCTCAAATTGAGTTCTTCGAGAGAATAGATACTTTAGGCTCTTATGATCTGTATGTAAACCGTGAATGTTGCTCCGTAGAGGTAGTGTCTCCATTTCTTTAACGCGAACACTATTCACGCCAATTCCAAGTCATGCGTTGGGTAATTGGCTTCATACGGCTTGAATTTTCGTGATGCGTAAGCAATGACCTTTCCTTCTTGCATGTCACGCTCCTAGTCCTTCCTTTGATGCGTCATGTAGACAACAAAGTTTTTGTTCCCTTTGGAAGGGCTAAGATCGGAGCCGTAGTAAGTCATTTCTTGACTCTTGAAACTAGCCTCACACTTGTCATTCCACTCAAACTTGACTTGCTTGCAGGTTAGTCGAGTGAGTGGTCCGGCTATCTTGGAGAAATCTTGGATAAATCTTCGATAATATCCAGCTAGTCCTAAGAAAATTCTAATCTCCAATTCTGGACTCGGGTTGTTTCATTCAACCACTGCCTCAGACTTTCAAGGATCTACGGCGATCCCAAAAGGTTTGATACTATGTGTCCCAAGAATGCGACTTCACTAAGCTAAAATTCGCACTTGCTTTGAATTTGGCATACAACTTGTGCTCGTAGTGTCTCTAAAACAATTTCAGGATGACGTTCATGCTCTCTTTAGACTTGGAGTATACGAGTATGTCATCAATGAATATCACTACGAATTGATCTAAATGAGGTTGAAAGACTCGCATTAGATCCATAAACGCGCTTTGGTGCGTTAAATCGGGATCGAAAGACATCACTACCAACTCGTAGTGTCCATATCTTGTTTGAAATGCCGTTTTGGAAACGTCTTCTTCACGGATCTTGATTGATAATATCCTTGTTGCAAATCAAACTTAGAGTACACCGTCGCTCCTTGAAGTTGATCAAATAGTTCTTCTATCCTCGGAGGGGATATTTAGTTGTAATATCTAGTCGAGATCGTATAATAGTCACATCCTCAATGTATCTTATCCGTGATACCTAAACCACAAGTCAAATTCCCTTACTTAAGCTTGTGCAAGTACTTGAGAATGAATAACACAAGGGTACTATCATCGATCATTATACTTAGTGACTCCCCTACTATCATTTTCCCAAAGTAATATCATTAGGTGTCTAGGTCCTATAATAGATCACATCCAAATCATATACTTATCAAGAGATAACCTCATATTCTTCAAGTCTCACCATATCAGACATTATAATCTCTAAATCATGGATTTTCTAAATCACCTAACGTCCAAATAGAGGAATATCCGGATATCTTAACACTATAACAGCCCAAAAGAGTTCAAATATTCATCCAAGATTCAACTTAGGTCATCTAGTAGTGGTACCCAATCCAAGGCAGAGGAACCTATCCTGGTCAACAAAACTAAGGCGGATTAGACGAATGTAAGGAAAAGATAAGGAAGAACAAGAAAAGAATGACTAAGGAAAGTCAGTCAAGAGTCAACTAAGTCAAATCAAGTAAGACTATGGATTCTCCAAGTATAAATTATGACTTATCATGAACATCAATAATACGGTTCTATACCATTATTGAAATCGATTTCACACTTAATTAGTCAAGTCGCGGTACTACCCAACACAATCTGAGGGTCCTATCCTGGGTCAGCTCGGTGTAAATTTCCATATTACAAGCCGAGCTCTGATACCATAACTGTCACGCCCCAAATGTGACGCGACAACGATCAATCACTTAAACAGAAATAAATCAACAGTCTAAACCAAAGATACAAAACTCCAAGTAAAATAGAGTCTAATGCAGCGGAATTAAAATAAACACGAGTACAAATTACATCTTAAAGTCTGGCGGTATCCGAATACAACCCAAAAGATTATCTGAATTAACTTACAGTCCAACAGAAATAAAATGAAGGAGTCCAACAACAAATAAAAGTAAAAGGAAATGTCGCTCCTCATTACCGATAGGGATTCAATCTGCAGTTGGTTCGATGTCTTCCGAACTCTTCATCTAAAGGTTAGAAAAGGAGGGAATGAGACAAAAATCTCAATGGATGGGGTGATCGTGTGCAAGTGTGGCGATATAAATAGTTAATGTGAGAAAACGGTTGTATGAAAACGCTGCGGAGGTATGATGCATGTGTTCACACATAGTCCACAAGCGTCGTGATAAATATATTAAGTAATATACTTATACGATTTAAGAAAATAGTTCGTGGTCACGCAGCATTATGGTTCAAGCAAGACATGGGAATTGCGATCGATGTGTAGCGCCAATCCTATACAAGACAATTAGTGGTTGCGCATCGATATGTAGCGCCAACCCGTTCCGTTCAACTCCGAATCGTGTGGATCGAAAAGCGATTCCTTTGTTCTTCCTTGTAACTCCCCGTTCATGATGGTCAAAGACCGTCACCTTATCGCTCTGTAGGCAAAGACAAAATCCACGTTGGAGCTAGCAAAACTCGGATTCGTCATAATCATGATTATACCTCAAGTACTACGACCCGCTTCCCTGGACAAACTCCGTCCCTCAATTGCGGGATTAGGGACGATGGGGCCGAGAGTGGAATAGCAGCGAGAGCGCCCGATTCCATCCCCCGACGTATCCGTTCGATTGTGAGCTCGACACACCAAGTTGACTCAGGCAGGAAATTAAGTACACGTTCAGGTAGTCAACCAGGCAGTCGAGTATTATTGATTCGGGAAGCAGTTCATGAAAAGTTCTCAAATTTTGCACAAGATAGTTATGGCGTTGGTGGAGTTATTGGGATGAAGATAATTATCGGGAGGATAAGTAGTCTTCGATATCTTAAGGATTAGGAGGAACATAGGTCCCATTATAGATTCGAAATCGCGAGACGAGGAAGTCGCCCCGCGATCGGTTATTAATCGGTCAAGACGATCCGATAAGTCAAGGGATTTTTAAGAAAATAAAATATTTTAATTAAATATTAAAGTAAGAGGATCCAGAGCTGTTTCTTTAAAAGAAAATAATTTGAGTTAGGTCCTTATAAAAATAAAATTTACAATTAGCCCCGCTTTGTGAAAACCAATACTTTTGGGGTTAAAAGTTAAATAAATAAATGTCCCGACCTTGAAAAATTATGAGGTCAGTTCCCAAATTCTCTAAATTGTTCAGAGATTCAGGTTTTTAAAGTTTTGAGGTCGAGGTTTTTTAAAATTCTCACATTGGTCCCAAATTTATTAAAATTGTCATTTCGGGCCCTAAGTTTAAAATAATCGGAACTCACAAACCGGAAGGGCTTTTAATATGATTCCAGTTGGAAAATGTCACTAAGGTTAGTGGGATATTAGAACAAAAACAGTTTTAAAACGTCATAAGTATAGATCCCTTAACTTTTGAAAATCTCATTTTTGTCCCATTTTGAAATAATTGCCTTTAAGGCTTTTAGGGGTCCAATTGTTATGAAATTTTGAAACTTGGGTCCAAATATAATTATGTTATACTTAAATTAGTATTTCCAGGTCCATGGGCTGCATAAGTCCTGGAAATTGCATTTGGGTCCTCAAGTTAAATCTTTTACAATTTGGTCCCTCAAGTTTTATAAAATTACTTTTCAAGCTCTAAACACTTGGATTTTTGGAATACACTTAAAATATGTTATTTCCAGTCCCTTAAGAGTTAAAATTTCAAGTTTTAAATTAGGGTCTGGTACAATTTCAAAATTTGCAAAATAGCCCTTAAACTTCTCAAATTTTACAATCTAGTCCTTGGGCTTTTGAGGGTTGATTTTATTTATCTAAAAACTCTTAAAACTTTATTAAAATATCAAAACATAATTTTTGAACCTGAGTTCAGTCCCAAAAATCAAAAATTACAGAGGGGTCCCTTAAGTTTTATTTTCTTGCAATTAAGTCCACCAACTTTCCATTTTTGCATTTTAAGTCCAAGAATCGAAATTTAATCAATTATGCTCGACTTTTCCAGGTTATAAATCATTCAAAACATAGATTACAAGAGTCATAAATATACATATCCATTTCAAGCAAGCATTCATCAAGTACAACAATAAAGTGTACATGTATGTCCTATTTTTCGATAAATCGCATTTTTGAGCAACACTTGAGAATTTTTCCACTAGATATAAGAAAATAGCATGCAATACATAATATATATCTCAAGTGCTCAATAACAAAATACTACATGCATATTTTCAATTTAAAACACCTAGAAGTTGAAAGGATTTTTCCACCCACCTCGTAGTAGTTTCTCGGGTTGATCTAAAATGTAGTCTTCTTTCTTGAATCAACTTCTTGACTCAAACTCTTGAAGATCAGCCCCTAAATGGTATCCAAACCATATTTTGGTGTTAAAATTAAAGTCTCAAGTCTAGAGAAAATATACTAGGACCAAATGGTTACTACTCACCTTAATGTCTTCAAGTAGTCTCAAAAATGTAAATTTTCCTTCAAGCCTCTAACCTCAACTTGAGATGATGTAGGTCAGCCCCTAAGCTCCAAAAATTCATATTCTTGAGTCAAAATTAGTTCTTCATGTTGTCAAGAGAAAAAATACTAAAACCATAATTTTCTCACCTTAATAATGTATAGTCTTGAATTTCCTCTTCAAGCTTGTAGTCAAATCTAGGTCTCTAATTCTTCAAGAAATTTCTCTAGGAGTACCTCAACAAGAAGGATTCAACATTATTAGATGGTGTAGGTATAAGGTTGAGGATTGGAGAAGAAAAATAGAGTTGGGAGAAATGAAGATTTTCTTACCTTATGCTTGAAGAATTTGATCCTTTAGAGAGGGAAATGGAAGCAAGTCTTGTGTTTTTATGATAATTATGAAATGAATAATATTGGTAGATAAAGAAAAAAATAACAAAAATAATTGATTCCCCTAAGACAATGAGCCAAAAGTTGGAGGTAATAATAATCATGGTGTTGGTATTTTTATTTATTAGAATTTGGTGGAAAGAAAAGTTTGTCAATCCTTTAAGCATGTGACCAAAAGTTGAAAAAAAAAATAATATATATATGTAAATATATATATACATATATAATTGTAGGTCTTGAAAAGAATATGTAACAACCTCCCCATTTATAATGGGAAATTTTCGAATTTTTTTTAAAAAATATAAAAAAAATAATTTTTTTAAAGAAAATAAAAGTATAAATATCTATAATTAAATATTTAGAAATTTAAAAATTAATCCCCATTTTAAGGGATAATTTTGAAATATGTTTTTTTTTAAATATATATATTTTTTTATACAAAATTGAAAGAAAATAAAATGTATAAATATTTATAATTAAATATTTAGAAATTTAAAAATTAAAGATGTGAAATAAGAAATTCGTTTTATCTCTCTCTTTTTTTTTTTAAATTGATTGGGAAATTGGTTGGGATGAATTATAGAATAAGATAAAATATTAGGATAAAGATTGAAATGTACTTCTAAATTGTTGAAGGTCTAATATTTCTAAAGTCGTAGTCATTCGATCAAGTATTAATACTAGAGGAGAATATAAAATCGCTAGGCTCGAAAAACGAGGAAGGCGTAATTGATGTTGAAAGAAATAAATAAAAGTCGAGTCGCATTTCATTATTAATGGTTTGTGATACATAGCCGAATAAATAATCACTACATAACATTGTATCTCACGCAGATTAAAATTGGGCCTCACATCTTGTTCATCAAACTTGTTGTCTTGGTCATCGAGTTTGTTCTCGAATACCCTTTTTATCTTCTTCATCACTATCATCATAGGGCATCCAATTGATCTAAGGTGTTCATAATAGAACATTTATATCCAAATATTGTGAGGTAACTAATATTTGGAGTACTTCATTTCTCATCTACACAACTTAACAAACTCATTACCGGCATCGCTTATATAAGCGAGGAAAAAATAGCTCAAGTGTAAAAACATGCCTCAATCATCAATCACAAAATATCTTGTATAAGAGCATAGTAGAAACAGACACTATATATATAGACCATGAAGCAAGAAACACATACTATGCATTTAGAAGATCATCAAGAGTCTAATAAATCATGCAAGTTCAAATAAGCTTAAGAAAGCTACAAAAGGTCTCTTTTGAGATTTGAAAATCCGATAGCATATAGTTGAAACCTCATTTAAAAGAAGTATTTGAACAAGAGTTGATAAAGTAAATATGTGCAATCAAATCGAATAGTGCCTTTGAAAAATCTAAAAATCCTCTTAATGACACTTGTATGAAATACTATGAAAAAACAAGCACATAGGCATATGTCAATACATATATCGAGTATATAAGAGTAAGAATAACACAAGTAAATATATCTCGATAATTTATGCCTTTCTTGACAAATAATGACGTAAAAGGCCATTTGTGAAAATATGTAAATCCTACACAATTCTTAAAACAAGTCTCAAAGCACAAATCATAATGATAAAAGTGTAGGCTAAGAGATATCACAAGTAAGCTCATGCCATGAAAATCCATAAGAGATGATAACACACGTTAGTCTACAAAAATGCACAAGAGTTTTTAAAAACATCATATAAGGTCTTCTTATTCAAAAATATTTTAAAAGCACAAACATATATTGAAGATCTTAATTAAAAAATAAAATCTTTGAAAACTCATTTTGCAATTAAGACACAAATAAAAGCATGCATAATAACAAAATAAAATGCATATTTAAATAGGGAGATACGGGTTACCAATTACGCCATTTCCATGGGTTGTGTCGTTCCCATTGTTGATGATATCTTCCTCGAGAAGTCACTTTGTTGATGATGGCTTTTTTGATTGCTCCATTTCCAAGATTTGTTACCTTCCCATTGTTGATAGTCTCTTCTTCTTTGAAAGTCATCTTGATGATGTCTTTGCCATTTCAAGGATTATGTTCTTCCCATTTTTGATTATATCCTCTTCTTGGAAATTGAATTTGTTGAAAATGTTTTCTCCTGGTGTACATGAGGAGCATCTGGCCATGTGTTGGGAGGAACTTGTTGACTTGTCCGTTGGTAGTTGTGGGTGACATCTTGTGCAATCTTTGGAATGTTGAATCCACTTAGTGGGAGTTTTGTTAAGTGGAGCACTTGCTTAATTGATCTTGTTTGGTTGTAGTGGACGGAGCTCGGCTCGTGCCACGTCATCAGCTCGGCATTTCTTTACGTCATTCTAGTCGGTCCACATCATCTTGGATGGCTTACATCATCATCGTTGAATGGCCACGTGTTTGTCCAAATTTCGGCTCGGTATCATCATATATAATATTCAAAACAAACTTATCATATTAATTAGCTTTTACATTATTTTAAATTAATTTTACAAGAATCTCAAATATTGATATAACGTATAATATTGAATATTATTCTATAAATAGAATCCATTCCATTTCATTTAAAGAAACAATCATGTTCGTGATAGCATAAACCGATATATTTATGCTAGAGGGTGTACTATGTTAAAAGTAAGAGTTTGAAGTTGGAACCATTGTAAATAATCCTTTTATTTATATGTTATATTTATGTAGTGTACATATCACAACATGACTTATTTGTTGATATGATCTAGTGCAAATAAAACTTTATGTATGTATGCTTATATTTTATACATATGAAGATTAGAAGAATTGTATGAAGGTTATAAGAATTGGAAGAGCTTGTAGAGAGGAAATTTTGTGTGCAATTTTATTCATCAAATTACATCATTTTATAGACAAATTTTGATGACTATTGTCGGGAGCCTCCTTTCCTATCTTCAGTGGATAACGTTGCCTTAAAATCACCTGCCAAGAGCCATGGTTGCCTACCTTGGTTCATAATTCCAGAGAGCTTCACTCTCAAAACTTATTCAATTAGCTTGGCGAATAGCTTTGCTTTAGCCTGAAAGTAAGGGTATCAGATCGAGCTTTCTTCCGGGTCTAGCACCATAGCCCTATGTTCTTATTCTTGCTGCTTGGCCCAATGCCTTAGCCTTGAGTCATTCAGCTATCATTCGAAATCACATGATTTTGGCAACTTTCAATAATACTATTGACATGTGAATAATAATTGTGCTAAAAGTCCACATATGGACTATTTGTCATAATATTGCCATCAGACTTAGCACTATAGTGAGTTGGATGAGTATGTCTCGTTAAAAATCTTAAGATAGAAAACCCTGTGGAAAAAAGCAGATATAAAGGAAAAATAGTATATTTTCAAATCCAGACCTTGTGCATAAGCTGTCTCGTTAAAAATCTTAAGTTAAAAAAAACCCAATGGGATAAAAACCAGACAAAATAAAGAATATTGGATGCATAATTGAACCATCAATCTTGCTTTGCATTAACCCTTCTCATTCCAATGCCGAAAACTAACTTTTCGAATGTGACGTCAGCAAGGATTTTGTAAACAAATCGGCAAGAATGTAACATGAATGAATTTGCTGAACATCTACCTTCCAGTTTTTGGAGTTCATGTGTATGAAAAAACTTTGGTGAAATATGTTTGGTCCTATTATCTTTTATGTAACCAGCTTTTACTTATGCTATACATGTTGTATTATCCTCAAAAAATAATACTAGTCTATGTAATCGATTTTCAAACGACAAGCATTTCGTATATGAGTTATAATTTATATTAACCAAACACACTCTTTACGGCTTCATGAAGAACAATTATCTCAGAATGATTGGAAGAAGTAACGAGTAATGTTTGTTTGATAGATCGTCATGATATAGTTGTATCGTTATAGCAAAATAAATACAAATTTTTGATCGATCTTTTTGCGAATCAGATCTATATCCAGCATCAGCATAACCAACTAACCCAGAGTTAGTGGATTCCTTGGAGTAGAATAACCCCAAATCTATAGTACCACTCAATTATCAAAAAATGTGTTTAATACTATCCGAATATTTTTCGGGTTGGCTCAGAATTGTATCGTGCAAGTAGATTTATTGCAAAAGAAATATCAGGTCGAGTACATTGTGCTAGATACATTAATGCTCGAATAGCATTAAGATAAGGCACTTCAGGACCCAAAATCTCTTCATCAGATTCTTTTGGTCTTAATGGATCTTTCTCGGTATTTATACTACGCACGATCATAAGGGTACTCAAGGGATGATCATTGTCCATATTAAATCGTTTGAGTAACCTTTTAGTATAAGCAGATTGGTGGACAAGTATTCCGTTGTCTTTATTTTCTAGCTTAGGACCAAGACAAAATTTAGTTTTTCCAAGGTATTTAATCTCAAACTCTTTCTTTAGATATTCAACAGCATTAGATAATTCATTTGGTGTGCCAATCAAATTCATGCCATTGACATAAATAACAATAATAGCAAGTCTAGTATCTGAACTTTTAATAAAACATCATAGGCAAATGGTATTATCTTTGTAACTTTTCTTAGGAAGATATTCATTAAGTCTATGATACCACATGCGACTCGATTGCTTTAATCAATACAACGATCTTTGCAATTTGATCGAGTATAATTCACGGGAAGTAACTGATTTTGGCATTTTATATCCATATGGAATTTTCATATAAATATCATAATCTAATGAACCATATAGATATGTCGTCATTACGTCCATTAGACGCATGTATAAATCCTCTTGGACAACCATACATATAAGAAAAAAGAACGTGATCGTATCCATCACAAGTGAATATGTTTCATCATAATCTATCCCAGGTTTTTGGGAGAATCATTGAGCTACAAGTCAAGCTTTATATCTTACAACCTCATTTTTCTCATTTCTCTTTTGAACAAATACCCATTTATATCTAATGGGCTTTACATTGTTTGGAGTTCGAGCAATTTGCCCAAATATACTCTATTTTTCTAGGGAAGTTAACTCAGAGTTTATTGCTTCCTCCCACATAGGCCAATCAGGCCTTTGACGACATTCCATTATTGAACGTGGTTCACAATCATAATCATCATTTATGATTTCTTGAGCAACCGAGAATGCAAAATTATCATCAATAATTATTTTATTTCGATCTCATATTTCATTACTATAGCTCATGGGATTTTCGGTACTATCAGAATTTTTGATTTGTACATTTTATGAGATATTAGTCTTTCTGATTAAATGCGGAGCATGCTCATTAGTATCATTATCCCATTTATTTTTCGAAGAATAGATCTTTTGAGCCAATAGGTCTACCACGTTTTTGTCATGGGATATCATCATTTATTTTCTTATTTTCATCTGGATTAATAATCCTGGCTAGAGCATTTGCACAGGGAATATGAGACTTCGTGACTTTACTAGCATCGTTAAATGTATCAGGAAGTCTATTAGCAATATTTCGCAAATGAATGATTTTATTCAGCCCACTTTCACATTCAGAAGTGCGTAGATCTAAATGGGATAAGCTTTGTTCATTCTAGGAGATACTTTCAACTGGTTTTTGTTTATCTAAAACATCTTTATCCCTTCCTATTGATGGAAATGTTGTCTCATCAAAATTACAATCCACAAATCTAGCATTAAATAAATCTCCTGTCATTGGTTCCAAATACCAAATAATTGAAAGAGAATCAAATCCAAGATATATACCAGGTCTACGTTGTAGACCCATTTTTGTCCTCTGAGGAGGTGGAATCGACACCTGAACAGCACACCCAAAAATGCGCAGGTGTGAAATATTTGGCCCAAAACCAAGAGTTAATTGCATTGGAGAGTGCATATGATAAGTAGCGGGGCGTTGTCTAATAAGTGCTAATGCATGCAATACTGCATGACCCTATGTTGCACTAGTGAGCTTTAATCTCATTAATAATGTATGAGCAATTGAACTCGTTTGATCAAGGATTCTATCAATCCATTTTGAGTATGAACATGTGTTATTGGGTATTCAATATTAATTCCAAGTGCTGAACAATATTTGTGAAAACTTTCTGATGTAAATTCTTCGGCATTATGCATCCTTATATTCTTGATGGGATAATCAAGGAAATGTGCTCGGAGTTGCACTAACAATCGAGCAAATGTAACATTTCTAGTATATAATAAACATACATATGACCATCTACATGATGCATATATTAGGACGATGAAATATTGAAATGATCCACTTGCAGGGTGTATTGGTCCACAATATCACCATGAATACGTTGTAAAATTGATGGTGATTCATAATCAATCTTTTCCATAGAAGGTTTAGTAATAAGTTTTCCTTGTGAACACGATTCACAGAAATATTATTTGAACATTAGCATCTTCGTGATTTTTAATGAATGTTCATTAGTGTGTTCAACAATCCTACACATCATAGTTCTTCTTGGGTGTCCTAGGTGATCATACCAATATGCCATAATCCAAATATATCAGGATTCACCAGCTTCCAAGGCATGGTGGTGTAGGATTCAAAAGCTTGAATTTGGACACAATACAATCCAGAAGTTGTTGCTTCAAATTTCTCATTGGGCATTTTTTTTTCCTATTTTATATGATGTGATACACAGACACTTCATTTAATGCCTTCAGGTGATAGCCATTATCACGCACACCAAAGGGCAGATACAGGGTTGGGCCAATCTGGGCCCTGCCCAGCCCTTTTTTTTAGAAAAAACAATTCGTGAGAATTTTTTTTTAAAAAAATTGGTTATAAATTGTATTGTTTTTTCTTGGATTTTTTATCCGGCCCACCCTACTAAATCGTCCTGGCTCCGCCCTTGCGCACACCTTAAAACTCAATAGATTTCTTTTTGATCTATTAGATAATAATGCATTTTCAATATGCAAGATTGTACCATTAGGTAACACAATTGTTGCATTCCCAAATGACGGAGCGATTAATAATCTCAATGGGACTAGACATAGTTGTAACTTATGTCTTGCACAATTTCACACTCGAGAAGTATACTTTATTTATTAATATTGAGTGTGTTGCTGACTATCAAGTAGAAAATAGTCTTGTTTCTCGGTGTTTCCCACGCGTACCTGTTATAATTATTATTAAATTAATTTTATACGATTATCAAAAAATTCTTTCATTATAATATAAAACAACTAAATAACAACATCAATGCACAAAAAAAATTTAAATATAAAAAATTTTATTTGACAACATAGGCGTACATAATCATCTAACTATTACATGTTAAAAATAATTGCCCATACTAACAAAGGAAAAACCATGAGGATAAGAAGATGAATTATAAGCCAAAAGTGCTCTGGAGGATATTCTCCAACAAAAAGTAGGATAGTGTACAAGAAGATTATTGTAATGAGATACACTACAATTAAGTTAACCATTTTTTGAATGAAAGAAATGTGAAGTTTTGGAAAGATGAGAGAATATGTGTGAATTTGTTGAATGAAATGTTGGCATATTTACGTATAAAAGTTATTATTCATAGCCGTTAATATATCCTTTGTTGGAGAAAAATTAATGTGAAAATTTTGAATGTAAAATTTTTGAATGTTTTGGTAGAAATTTACTGATATTTATGATCGAAATATTAGACACAAACAAATTTATTATTTCACATTAAGAACTTGAAACCGAGAATGTATCATCCGGAAAAAGTATAAACATGGGTACCATAAACTTAATCTCGGGAATATACCATCCGACAGAAATAACATACAAATATTGAATCTAATTTTATTTTATCCATTCGGCACCTTGTGCCTCATGATCATCAAGAAAATCTGATATATCTAGTGATTTCCAATCCTGGACGGGATTTTGATTGTGTATAATTTTAGATGTGTAAGCCTCAGTAGTAGTAAATGGTTCTCTCGCCTCGTGGCATGTGTTTGAATACCCTTACCTTTATTCTTCTTTGATTCCTGATATAGATTTACTAGGTGTTGGGATGTTCGACATGTTTTGGCCCAATGCCCCATCATATCACATCTGTTACAAAGATCACCACCAATTCTTTCCATTGGCATTTTTCCTTTATCACGATTTGGTGAATTGGGTGCCCCTGTTTGACCATATAATTATTTTGGCGGGAATAATGGTAATAGTGATTACGACCGTCACGGTCACATCTGTGAGTATTTTGATTTGGACTACCACAACCACAACCCTTGCGGCCACCACGCCCGGGTTTATATTCACGACCTCTAAATTGGCCCACTTCTCTACCGGAGTTAGCATGTGCTTCAGGCACTACATTAGATCCATAATGTCGCAAATCGTGATTTTTCAACAACAATTTATTTTGTTTTCTCAGTCGTGAGAAGAACAAAGATTAATTCAGAATATGTCTTGAATTATCATTGTCTATATTGTTGTTGGAGCACAATATTTGATTTATGTATAGTGGAGAATATTTTCTCCAATTTATCATATTCAG
Organism: Rehmannia glutinosa; assembly: GCA_016081115.2. NCBI lineage: Eukaryota > Viridiplantae > Streptophyta > Magnoliopsida > Lamiales > Orobanchaceae > Rehmannia > Rehmannia glutinosa. The sequence goes on from JABTTQ020001916.1 coordinate 107,360, forward strand.
ATACTTTTGTCCATAAAAAGAGCAGTCGGGACTCAATTTTAAATAATGTCAAATTATAGTCTGCAACGGACTTGAAGTCTTGCAATCTCAGATTTCCGGTCATATTGTGCTCAAGGGAGTATCATAGTTCTGTTGTGATCAAATCTATCTTTGAGCTTTTTTTTAACTCAAAAGTTTTTTCAATTTGTATATATTCATTTTCCAAATCATTATATAGATGATGACGTATAAATATCATTGCATTCGCCTCATCTTTTACATGGGCCTCTTTGATTTTCACAGCTTCAATGTATTAGTCGATCTTGATCCTCGAAGATGCAATTTAATATCTAGACACCATGATAAATAATTATAAATCCGTAATATCAAGGATCCGGAATATTTGTTTTTAAATCGACCATTTTTCTACAAAGAAAATAAAAATAAATTAGTACAAAGAAATTCAAACTTGAAATGTACAAACCTTTTCTCGAGCAATAACTCGTGTTGATAACGTATTGTAAATAATCCTTTTATTTATATGCTATATTTATGTAGTGTATTGATATCACAATATGATTTATTTGTTGATATGATCTAGTACAAATAAAACCTTAAATATATATGCTTATATTTTATACGTGTGAAGATTAGAAGAATTGGAAGTATTTGTAGGGAGAAAATTTTGTGTGCAATTTTATTCATCAAATTACATCATTTTATAGATAAATTTTGATGATTGAATCACATAATTTTGGCAACTTTCAACAATACTATTGACATGTGAATAATAATCGTGCTAGATGTACATGGACAATTTGTCATAACAGGAACTAATTAATGGTTTATGTGTTTTTGTCTGTCTTCCTTAACGGAAAAGTCTAGTCAGATCTGATTTGGTAAAGGAAATTATATTTATTTTGCAATTACATACTTGGTGTGAAAATAGTGACCAAATTATTATTTGGCTCAGCTCAACCCAATTTCCACTTGTCTTGACCGGCAGCACCGGGCTGGCATACCTCGGCCAATTTGACAGCTGTACTTCTATTACACAATTTCAGGACCCTCCAAAGTCCAAATAGTTTGTTACTTCGTACATGTTGAGAGACTTTGATTCCACGTACCTCATGCTCCAAATTTACACGGCATCATATATACCAATTTGTTGACAAATAAATTCGAATTCAATTAAAATCATATTAAACTTTACTGCATATGATTATGGACTCCATATATGGCTTGTGATAGGCCGCCACAAAAGCCACTGGTAAGTTTTCATCATGTCAAGTACAATGAGAGACAAATTTAATAATTTATTAGTTTTGATTGAATTTTACAAAAGGAATTAATGCCTTTGTTTGAGGAATTAATATATTCCAAACAAGCTATTCTTGTGCACAAGATTATGTTGTGTCTGTAAATGACAGACAGCAGTCATCGCAATTATAGCCGACAGCAAAGATCGTTGGCGATCTTCCAAATTAATTACCCCCTTAATATAAAGAGTGAGCCCATTCTGGTGAATATTTTAATTCCTCTTTTTGTGGGCATAATTAGCTTTTTAAGTCTATTTTTCATCAATTTTAAGTAATTAATTGATTATATATATTATTATATATAGTGCCATGTGTTTTTGATTTGACCAAGATTAGGGGTGCAATGCGTAAACGAGTTGAGCCGAGACGAATATAGTACTGTTCAAACTTGTTTGAATTTTACTTGAGATTAAAAAAATTGTGTTTGAGCTTGGTTTGATAATTAATTGAATCGAGCTCGGACGAGCTTTAGTCGAGCCGAGCACGAATAAAGCTTGAATAACTTGATAGTTTTATACATATTTAATTCTTTTTTACTAATCAAGTCGAGGTCGAGCAGAGCTTTACTTTTTATCAAACGAAAAAATGTGTTCAAGTTTGGTTCATTATGTTACGAACCGAGCTCAAACGAGCTTTTAACCATCGATCTCGAATTGATAATTGAATCGATTATCGAGTAGCATGGTTTGTTTTTCAGCCCTAACCAAGATGACTGGAATATATTTGCGAACTTTGATTAACATTAGTCGTGCTCTTTACATAGTTGATAAATATTTACCTATGTCCTGAAAATAAATGCAACACATATTTAATCAAATGAGATCCTCTCTTTCAACTTACAAGTAGTATTTAAACCACTGGGTTAGCCCAGTGGCCACGGGTATTACTTGTAATGATAAGGTCCAGGTTTGAATATCGCAATGACGGAGTTCGAACTATTAAAAAAATTCAAGTGGTATTTTATTACATATGTCGATATCATTTTTATTATTATATATTAAATGTATAAAATGGCGTTATAAATACACACATGCTGATGATTGATATTATTACATTAAGAAAAATCATATGAAATAGATATTTCATAATGCATGTTAAGAGTAATTGAATTTATGTGTAGAGTTAGTTACAAGTGGCATTTATTTTTAAGAGATTGCACATATAGTTTTGATCAAATTCATTTTTCCGGGTTTAGACCACTCAACAGTCAACAATGTCCCGCAACATGGAACTATGGAGGCAATAACGTAGCCAAGAATAAAAACAGGGTGATCAATATATAAAATTGGGGTAGGTCGATAAAAATTTAAAAAAAAATATATATAAAAATTAAATAAAAAATTTCTTCTAAAAAAATTTACCTAGAAAAAATTAAAAAAATTAAAGGGGGAGGGGCGAGTTGGCCCTCCCTAGCTACGCCATTGTATGGAGGGGATGTATTTTTTTTCTTTCTTTCTTTTTTTTTTTTCATTTTTAAATTCCAACCGAAATCACAAAGAATGTGTTCGCTGTTAGGATAGTTAGTAAGGTGCGTCCCAATGACAATCCTCTGATATCAAATTATAAAATGTCATTTTTTTAGAATCAATTAGATTTTGATTCATTCATGAGAAGAAATTTACAATCGATTACGACAACGGTTGAAAATCATTTGCAATTCCTATAATCGCATATCATAAATCGATAAACCTATACAAATGTACTTTTTTTTAAAAATATAAACAAATCTAATCGATACATATAATCGAGAATATTGAAACAAAGCGCTGGACAAAACAGTACTAAAATAATTGATCTAATTTCGTCACTATCATCGAGTAATGGTTCATCTAAATCTTCTCACAAAACCCCACATATGGGATACATTTTTGTTTTTGTACATATCTTGGGAGAGGAGTGGTGATGAAAATCGAATCTCGGGCCTCTAGTATGAACTTGAAAGTAATAATCATGGATCACTATTCGATTTCCACGTATGAGACATTTTTATTTATTAAAAATAAAAGTCATCTATTGAGAACGAGAGAAGAAAAAGAAGAAGAAGAAAATGCCGTAGCCAACCCACTATATTGGGGCGGGCTTGTACAAGTAAATGGGGTGCCAAAAGAAAATTTCAAAAAAAACTTATTAACCCTATAGACTAAAAAAAAAAAATAATAAAGTGACACATGTCATCACCTCCCTAATTTTGGACACATATCGCCTTCTCATTCGCCAATTCCACATGACGACTTCACATTTATCCATATAACAACCTTTACAAATTCAAAACATAACAAATAATTCAAAAATCAATGATTTCATCTACACTATCGTTTAAATTTATTATCTTAAAAATTATTATATTACATTATACGTATCAAACAAAATGGAGAAAACAAAGCAATTAGAAAGAAAATAAAAAATAATTATCATGTATTTCTTTCTTCTATTTTCCTAATACCGTATAGGAAAAATAATCTTAACTCCAATTGGATTAGCTCACAAATAGTTCGGAAAAGATAATCTTGATCCATTCAACTCTATTTTTATTGACAAAGACTCTATTATTTCTTAATCTATATTGTTTGTAGAAGAAATTCTCTCATTTGAATTAATAATGGGATGTCATTCTACTCTCAATTAAGGATTTTAAAGATAAAATATAATCCAAAAAGTAAAGAATTTGCTCACAATTAGTTTGGAAAAGTCGATGTTGATCAAAGCTATGGGAGCACGTATCAAATAAATTAATGACACCAAAATTTTGGTTTTGGATAAATCCCATATAATACAAGGTTGTTGTTCTAATATAAACCAACTTAAATTTTTTATTGTATTTTTATTGCTCAATAAAATTTGAAAAAAAAAAAAAGGGATGGAGGGGCCCATGTTTGTCCCCTATCTCCGGCACTAGAAGAAGATGAAGGAGCGAGAAGCGGCTAAGGTTGGAGACACTTTCATATATGGGAGAATTTCATTGCAATCCCGAATTTAAGAAAATACATCACCTAAATGCCCAAATTAATTTTCAACGTTCTCCAATTGGGAACCAATTTTTATATTTTCTCAAACCGGTCTATCTCCAAAAATTTGGGTTCTATTTTCAGGTTTTAGACGTTAATAGAAAGGGAAAACATTATATAATCTCCACCTCCACCGCAGAAAAAATGAGTATTGTTTTGAGAGAATTCTCAGTATATGAAGCTGTAAAAATTGAATCATAATTTATATATCTTAATTTTTTATTTTAAATAAACGAGAAATATTTTACTACTTTTTTAATCTTGCTAGTTCATAATTTTAAGTCTACACTGATGACGTTAACCAAGATTGACAACAAAACATCTCCCAGGACTCTCACTAGGAGAGATGGTTTTGGTCCCACCTATTAGATGTGAGGTCAAAAGTTCAAACCCTTACCCTCCCATATAATCCCTTTAAAAGAGTGTATTTTATTCTAAAAAAAAACACAAGATTTACAACAAGTTTGGATTGAAATAAGAGTTTTAATAGTTATTTCGTACATGTTGAGTCATTCACTTAAATAGTTCTATAAATGATTCATCAATTAGTGAAATTTTCACCCATGTTGACTCATTTAATTTGCAAGCTAAGTATATTTTTACTTGTAAACAAAATTTATATGTGTTATTTTTGTTGATCCGTTGCGAGCTGGTATATTAAGTTTTACTGATGACGCTTATAGTAACACTCTATTATGTTCGTTTATTAACTTCGTTTAATTTATCTTTGAATATCTAGGACCTTTAAAACTCACTCTTACATTAACATCCAAGTATTGCTAATATGATCTTTTAAATACATAGGTAACATTCGAAGATGTCACAGTGATTAGAGCCCAATTAAACATGTTCATAAGGATATATAAATCTTTTGATGCCATTCGTCCCCTAAAAGTCTGACACTTTGTTACCAACCATCCGAGGTGTAAGATTTTGTTTGGGGGATGAATTTATATTGAAAAGCTATGTCCCATAAACCACTGAACTTGGACTCTTTCCTAGGATATATTTGGCTCAGCAGATAAAGTGAAAAGCAAAAATAAATTAAAATATGAAGTAATGGAAATTATTTTTCAACACACAAAGAATTTTTTGATATTAATCCATTCATAAATATTTTTACTAACTTGCACATATATATAAATAAGAAAAATTCAAAACTAAATCCTTAACTGGCTGTTCTGATCATATGATATAAAATTGCATGCAATAGGAAATTTTCAATAGTTTTTTTTTTTTTAATAAAAACACAGTAACTTAACACTTAAACTAAACTTTATTAGGAGACAAGGGAAAGATGAACTGTTAGATAAGATGTCTCTTAATTAATCAGGCTCAACCATCGATTTGACTACTAGCTTTTGGATGGAGCTAGAAACATCCTAGTACACATCCCACTATGCATTTTTGCATGATAAACGTACACATAAGTTTTTATTATAGTACTTTCAATAATATGTTTTTCGTAAAATGTACATATTATATGGCAAAAAATAGTATAATACGATAGAAGATACAATATGATTTACAATAAAAGATGTAGATGTTAGGAATTATGTTTCGTATGATCCACATAGAGTATGGCGAGTCGGAAAAAAAAATCGAGGTGGACTGATACTGAGAAAATTCGGGTGGGTAAGATAAAAAATTAAAAGAAAATTTATATAAATATTAAATAATTATTTTTCTAAAACAAATTTACAAAGTAATTTTTTTTAAAAGGGAACGGGGTGGCAGGGCCCAGATTTGGCTCCCTCTTGCTCCGTCAGTGCACAACTGCACATGCTATTACTTGAACTTGCATTTATTACATAATTTACATGTACTAATTTTTTAACGGAGAACAAAAAAGTCAAATATTTTATATTTTGTACAATAATTTAAAAAAAAATGAAAATATATAAAAATCTTTATTGGAAAAAAATAAATAAGTGGAAAGTTCTTCACATCATTATAGCTAGCTAGTATGAGTTCATTAATTAGTCTAGCTAGTTGATGTTTTTCTTACTTTTATGCAAAGATCGTCTATTATTGCTTTACGTAATCGATCTAGTCAAGAAGGCTTATCTTAATCTCCATTGATTTTCTACTTTAATTGGGAAATGAGTGCAATCTCTCCACCCCTACCTGTCCTAGGTGATAAAGAAAGAGTAAACCCAAAACAACCTGCGATTAAGACTCATCATAAGATGAAGATGTCCACTCTTCATTATACATATATACACATAATTACAAGTTGGAGAAAAAAAAAAAGAAGAGGTAATTTTAATTTGCCCCCTCAACTCTATGGTTTTTTTCTACGTTGCCCGCTTAACTAATTTAAATTGTTCTATTTTATTTCTGAATTGTGCGAATTGGTTCACTTAGCCGATAATTTGCAAATTTACCCATCTATGTGACCTTTATGGTTATTTAGTTTTGTGATGCTAGAAATGGAATCAAAGCCTTGATATATTGATAAAATTAACTATTATTTTTTTAAAAGGAAATCATTATGTAATATTTGTATATTGACTGACATTGATGAGATTTTGAGAGAAAATAATGGACGACCCTAAGAGCACCTCCAGGGGAGATTTTTGGTAGAGGTTTTTTGAAGAAAAAACCTGTGAAAAAAGACCTCATACCATTGTGGTGATGAGGTTTGAGATTTGTAAATACAAACCTGGTTTGTAACTACAAACCAGGTTTTTTTGGGGAAAATAAAAACAAAATTATTGTGAGAGGAGTTTTAAGAAATGTAATGGAATTGTGGGGCCCATAAAAAAGTTGTAGAAGGTTTTGATTGTGGAGAATAGAGTGAGGTTTTTTGCTTTTGACGTGGCAGTGATGTGGCAATATGGGATCCACAAAAAAGCAGGTTTGTGGTTTTTACCATTGGTGATGCCCTAGTATGTTGATGTTGAACAAGAATTGTTGGAGTCAACAGAAGAAGCTTAAGATAGTGCAGCTCTACTAGGACATTATATCTGGAATTGGATAATGCGTGCTACATATTTCAACGCAAGATGGGATCTATTTAAAAATAATCATAAAGATTGTAAAATAGAACAATTTGAAGTTAAGTGAGTAAAATAAAAAAAATAAGTGCAAATTAGAGTTATTTCAAAAGAAATATAATTCTGTGTTTCAGGGTTTAGTTGCAGGCAGAAAAGGGACTCTAAAATGCTGCCCATTCCGTACTGAAGGCCGACAGCATTTTTTCATTCGTTACTGATACCTGAAAATTCTGTCTTTTTTTTCTTTTTTCTTCCTCACTTTAATAACATAAACCTAAACCTGGTTTTGTATTTCACTTTTAAATTTCTATTTTTGGGTGCTGGAGAATAATAAACCTTTAGCCAGACAATCTGTTTTCACTTCCCTTTTTACATAACTGAACTCCCTTAATTCTCTCTTCATATACATTTCTTTTATCATTTGCTTCTCTCTCTCTCTCCCCCCCTCAGTGTGTAGTAATGTGTGTATTTCTTATTTTTTCGGGATGATCTCCTGTTCCACTTTTCCTATTCCATACACCACATGAATGACACATGTACAATTGTGACATCACGTGGCATCATCATGTACAAATGTTATTCATCGGTTATAGTGGAATAGGGAAAGTGAAACATGAAAATCTTAATCCATTTTTTCTATCTATATATACAGCCTCAGTTACTCAGAGCAACTTCCACTAACAAACACCACTTCAACACACACATAAAATCTTCTTGCACAAATCAACCAAATTAATCCACACATTTTTAGCCTTTTCTTTATCATATTAACCATGAATAATGAGCCCAACACTTCCCTTGACCTGAGTCTATCATCCAGGGTTAACAATAATCATCACCTGATTAACCTAGGCCTAGTGATCAACCCTTCATCCCCAAACTCTTCTTCATCTCCACCGTCGAGTCCGGTCGAGGCCCGGGTTTTTTCTTGCAACTACTGCAGAAGGAAGTTTTATAGTTCACAAGCTCTTGGAGGGCACCAAAATGCTCACAAACTGGAGAGAACCCTGGCCAAGAAAAGCAGAGATCAATTTAGCTCTGCTGTTAGGCCTCACTCGGGCTCGAACCAGCGTCCGAGTGCGGGCCGGGTTCATGGGCCGGCCCTCGGGCTTGACCATGCAGGTAGGTTTGGGAGAAGGGAGATGAATTATGGTCATGATGATTGGAGTAGTAATAGTGGGTTGATTGGAGGTGAGAGTAGTCATGTTCATAAAGAAGAGCTTGATTTGTCTTTGAGGCTTTAACTGATATGAGTAGATCTAGATTTCATATTCCATTTTATTTTTCATTGTCCGGATAAATGACACGTGTAGAGATTCAGATTTCCTGTTCCAAATTGGTGTTCCATTTCCTATTCCATTCATCTAGATGAACGACACATGTAAATACTTTAAACTATTTATGTTTATTTTATTGACATGTGTCATTCAGTTAGATGAATGGAACAGGAAGTGGAACACCAATTTAGATTAGGTTATCTGTTCCCCACGTTGTAGATACTTTTAAACAATTGACGACAAATGTCATTCATCCAATAAAATGAAATACAAAGTGGAATAGGAAATCTGGTCACGATATTTGTTGGCTAGTTGTGCAATTTAAGTGGATTATAAGAAATTAATTAATAATGTTAAGAATATTCATGAATATTGGTGTTGGCTTTCCATGCAAGAAGAGAGGTCTTAGATCTGTGTTACTAGCTAGCAGCTAATTGAGGGTGTAGCTAGGGAAATCACATGGAAAGATTAATTTTAGTTAAATTTTCACTAGATAAGCCATTTTTGCGGGGGTGGCTACTAGTTTGACAATGTATTGGTACTAGTGGATGAAAATGAATATCCACAAAATTTATTAGAGTTCAATGGTGTATGATTGGTCAGTTCATGAAGTACCTCAGATTAAGATTTGAGAAAACAATGATGAATGGAGTCTCTCTCTCTCTCTCTCTCTCTCTCTCTCTCTCTCTCTCTCTCTCTCTCTCTCTCTCTCTCTCTCTCTCTCTCTCTCTCTCTCTCTCTCTCTCTCTCTCTCTCTCTCTCTCTCTCTCTCTCTCTCTCTCTCTCTCTCTCTCTCTCTCTCTCTCTCTCTCTCTCTCTCTGAATCTCTCTCTTTTCTCTCTCTGAATAATTTTGGCTGAAAAATTCAAAAATTAGTCGAATTGCTGGCTCGATAGCCATCTCACCACCCCAAATTGGGGATTATTAATTTTTTAGTGAAATTGTTGATTTGGATGCTGACTCGGACACGCACATATGGTATGCATTTTCAAATGTTTATTAATTAATATTATTAAATTAAAAATAACTTAATCAGCAATTTCGTAGAAAAATTAAAAATAAAACTCCAATTTGGTGTGTCAATCCGGCAATTTTTTTTTTTAATTTTCTGGCCAAAATTATCCCTCAATGTGTCGAAATTCTTAAATTAAAGTTCTAAATTACAAATTAAAAAATAAAATCCTAAAATGCCTTCACTCCAAAGGTACATGACCAATTTGTAATTAATCCTTACATTTATACATCAAGAATACTTGTCTTGTTTGTTAGTAATGTCATTCATACTTGCGGTTCTCAAAAGTATAGGTGCGTTGATTGATATTGCCAATCACAATCACCAATTAAGTTGACTATTTTCAAATTACAAGAACAAATTAAAGAAGAAAAATAATGGTATTTTAAAGAGTAAATAATTTGATTTTGTGTATAATATATATATCCGAGTTAATTAACGAATACATCATTCAATATACATTAATGTTTTTAACTACTTAAGTACAACAAATAATTGTATGCATGGCATGATATCTGCAATATCTAACAAAATGTTTTACACAATAAATGTTAAAAAAAATATTTGTTGGCAAAAGTTGTTTGGTTTTATAAATAGTGAGCCCAATTATTCAAAGGTGGAGGTCATGTTCATCACAAAAAATGGTGGTTTCATTGAATAATACTGATAAGTTGATTTAAATTAACTTCCAGATTCAAAGTAATTAGGTATATTTTTGTGGTAATAGGACAAATTGGTCATTCAGCTTTTAGAAAATGGAATTTAGTCGTATTATTCAAAAACACGTTTCTTAGCCGTTTTCACTAAAAATTGACAGTCATACCCCGTGCATCTAATTTTTGATGAGTTACTTTTCTTAAACAAGGGATGAGGTGCATTTCTCGGCAACAAGAAATGATTAACAGTCCCGAGAAATAAATCTGGATCCCATGAAATGAATTTCGGTCCCTAGAAATATACTTGTAACGACCAACGACAGGGCGCAGAAATTAAAACCACGGCTACCCCTAGCCCAAATTTTTTTCCCCAAACTATTTTTTCCCTTGAAAAAACATATAATTTTTTCCCCCATAGTAAACGGGATAAAAAAAAATGGGGGGGTGCTGGGTCAGGGAGACCCCTTGGATCCGCCCATGGATACCGAGAGATGGGAAAAATGGCAAAATGGAAAATTGAACTAAAAATGACCAAAAATTTGACTGACTCTTTATTTTTTTACCAGAACGCCGAATTGACAATACAAAGGACTAAATAAAAATTAAATAAACAAAAGCCTGTGGTTAAGGAAACGTGCACGGTGATTAAGGATGTTCGTGGAGTTGGGCAACTCCATTTTTGAACCCAATCCCCATAGTTTGGCCAACCACATACTTACAACTACAATAAGCTAAATTTGGATGCTGTTAATTCACTATCAACAACCATATTAAGCAAATCATGCCTATTGCTCTCTTATGATAATGTTTCACTTCTGCACATCCCATTATATGCTGGTGACCTTTCTATTCTTCACACACTGAATTGTGTTTAATTTACTTTTAAAAATATTATATATGACCTGCTCGAAGATGCAAATCACTCCAAATTAAGGTAACGGGTCCGAGAGTCTAATAGTCCATTATGTCCAGGTAACTCCAAATTAAAGCAAAAGTAGTCTTGAGGTGGGAAATAGTGTACGACACCAACAAACAAGGTTAGGAGGGTCCTAGCTAGAGTTATCCCAGAGAAATTCCTATAATGCTTAAGTTAACAAGTGTCCAGATAATAATCCGAAACACAAGGGTATTATTTAAGTAAACAAGGTTAGGAGGGTTCTAGCTAGAGTTGTCCCAGAGAAACTCCTTCAATGCTTAAGCCAACAAGTGTCCAGATAATAAGCCGAAAAAAGGGAATTAATTAAGTAATTGATTTTGCTTACTTAAATATTTAATAAAGAGAGACTATTTATGCTTGGGATGGTGATTAGCCTCGTGGGGTTGGTGTAATGAGTTGGGACTCATGGGCTGTAAGCATTGATATGTGCCTCGTACGCCACTTAATAATTCCTTCACCGAAAACTAATTAATATTTATGAGAATAAAATATTAATTTTGAAATTAAATAATGCCATAAATAGAAAATATTAAAATATAAATTTTACACCCATCAGTATAGTTGTTTTCAAATTGTGTCGTGCTGTGAGGTTGAAGAGATTCCTTCTAGCAAGTGTTCTCAGTGCAAGTTTGACGTGAATTCTCCGCCTACAGTACGAATAAATGGTTAGAAAGACCTCATAATTGTCCCCCAAAAGCTACTTAATTACATGCTTAAATGTTTTTTTGAAAAAGAAAAGGAATATTAGTAATTAGTACACCTCATTTATAAATACACCCTCACCCCATTTTAAAACCCATCCATTTACTCAATACACCCGTACTACACTTCCTATTTCACCCTTCTGCCAAATTAACCCAAATATGTACTTCAAAATATACACCCATCCCCATTTGGCCTAAAAAACCTTGGGCACAAGATGTATTTGTTTTAGTTTTCGTTAATGAGATTCCCATAGGATCTAACATAAAGGTAAACGAATAATCAACAAAAACGGTTTATCAAAAGGTAAACAAGTTATAACTTAAAACTGGAACATGCAAGAGGAATCATCAAAGAAGGCCTCAAATAAAATCCACAGAAAATTAACTCTGTAATTTTAATCGGCTGAAAGCAAAATTCTTTTACAGGGAGATGCTAAGGGTAAACAGCAGTCAAACTCTGATAAGAAAACGTCAACTCAAAAAATATGGCACTATTGTGCCATTTCGAACACGTGAAAAAATAAATATTTTAAACAGTATATTAAAAGATTTTTACATTATTGGTGCCAATGAATTCATTGTGGTCCATGTTTATAATAATATGAGTGTTGAAAAATTAGGGTTTATATTTTTTTGTTGTAGATTTAAGTGGAGGAAGAAGAAGAATGTGAGTGGGATATGGAAGAAGAATATAAGTTTGAAAACAAGATGAGGTGTATTTATTGTTTTGCTGGATGTATTTAGAAATTTTAAATGACAATAAGGGTATTATAGTTTTTTAAAGTTATAGCATTTTTGTAAATATTGAGAGGGGGTGTATTTATAAATAAAAAAGGGTGCAAATAGCGCCACCCAAAAAAATCAATTGACGTAGAGTTGTGTTTAGATTGTGTACCTTGTAATTAAAAAGTAAAAGGACTATTTAATTTATACATAAGGACTTGGGCCTCATGGGCCTTTGATATATAGTTCAAGTCTCTTGAGTTATTATGCCTCTTTGTGGCGATGGTAGAGTATATAACCAATTAGCCTAGGGGTGTGTGCAGAGATGCATTTTACGGTTCGGAGATTTGGATATCTCCGTAACCGCCCCGAAATTCGACATTTCAAAATAAATCTCCGAATCGAACCATAGAAAAAATCTCCGCCCCGAACCGTATCGAAAGTTCGGGATGGTTCTGAACGGAGATTCGGTTCTAATGGGATAAATGCAGTGTGTTCGGTTCGGGACGGAGATTCGGAGATTAGGAGATTAGCCATAAATAAAACATACAAATTTGGGAAAAAAAAAAGTAAAAAGAAAATCAATATAAAATCACCAAACGGATATACTTCTAGAGTTTTAGTCTCTTTTTAGCGTAGTCTCAAAATAAAAGCTAAAACTATAATAGGTAATACAATCCAAAATTCTAAACTTAATAACCTTTATAATACAATAATAGTATTATTTGGGCAATTGTCCTTCTATTGACATAGAACATATATAAATAACTAATAATTTTATAAATTAACATAAAATAAAAACTTGGATAAATTTATAATCTCAATGTCTCATACTTAACAACTTAACATAATCCATAAAATTATATTTATAATTTATGTGATGTGGTAAGAAAATTAAAATATGATCTTTTTTATATTGTTATAATATGGTACTATTACTTGTTTCTATTTTAAGTGCAATTTACTAATCATTTAATTAATTTCAATTTCAAATATTTTACTCTATTATTAATATCAAAGTTTTTAAAAATCTATAATAGTTGCAAAGATTATGGTTTTTTCGTAAATATGCTTTATATTCACTTTAATTTCAAATAGTTTGTAGTTAATTCAATATCAAAATAAAAATAACATAGAAATAATGTATATGTATTTGTATAAAATCTTTAAATCGGTTCTAGCCAGGTCCCTGCCGGAGTGGTTTGGTACGGTTCTCGATGCGGAGATTCTAAAAATCTCCGTAACCATACCATAAATATTTTTGACGGTGCGGTTCGGGAAAGTCAAAAAGTCAACGGATATTTTCGGTTCAAGATCTTTCGATGCGCCTGGATATCGGTTCGGTTTTGGTAATCTCCAAGTCTCATGCACAACCCTACTTAGCCCTACCGCATGTGTAATTGTGGCTTTGAGAATTGACTGTAAATTAGGCTAAAAATTAAAATTTACTTGACTGCGTTTAGATGAGAGGATTTGGATTTGATGAGAGGATTTGGGGAAATAATTTCAAATGCCGAAATCATTAAATCGTAATAAAATCGTTTATGCTGACTGAATTTTCTTATATTTATAGTAAGTAGGCATGTGATCCAATGACGTAGATCAATTACACTCGTGCATTTATCTTGATCAGATGGAGTTGAAATCAAGGGCTTGCGGGTAGGGGCGTCAATTTGTCATGACACTATACAATAACCCGATACGAACCTAACACGAATTTAGCAGGTACAAGTACAACTCTGAACATGTTTGAGTCAAAATCGGGTCGGCCACGGTTACCACGGAAAATAAATTGGTCATGTCAGAATGGCCCGCTTGTCGACACGATTGACCTATTTAACCCAATTAATTTTGTAGTGACATATTATTTTAATTATTTGTGATGTTTTAGTTGGTTATATGATGATGGAAAGATTATAAAATGCATTTTTTAATAATTTAATATATTTTTATTTGTAATTTTAGCTTTTTCTCTAATTTTTTATTCTTTTTTGTGTCAACTTTAAATTATATAGGGTTTTTGTGTCGTGACGGGTTACCTGTATCATAAACGGTCATGTTCGTGTCATTTATCTTGATAAGAATAATTAAACGAGTTGTGTTCGTCTTCGTGTCAGACCTATAGTACCCGTGTCAGAGCACGACCCGCGAACAAAACACGACACGATTGATACCCCTACTCGCGGGTGTGGCATCCAAAGTCAATATTGATTCACATTGTTAGATATTATTAAGCATGACCTACCATGAACTAAAATCAATAGTAATACATAAAATTATAATGCGGAAATTAATTTAATCGATATTATTTCCAGGCTCCAGTCATTGATATAGTATATGAATCTAAAAATGAGTTTCAACTTTGCTTGAAATACTTCTTCTTTGTTAGGAACTTCTAAAATATTTCTATCTATGGATTGATGGCATAATCTGAATTGGAATGATGGTTTTAAGGACCTAAGTTAATGCGCTTTATATAAGCTCATTCCATTAACAAGTCTATCCCTTTACGATTAAGAAAATTTTAATCCTTAACTATGTCTTTTGGATCAAAGTAAAATTTGAGTTGATGAAGTTAAGTGGGAAACTTATTTTTCTCTTTATGAACATGTCATAAATATGACACATGGTCCACTTGTTCTACACACAAATGAACCACCTAAAAATATGAGGATCTATTGGTTTTTATGAACGCTTTTAAGCATTAAAATATCAATTCAGTTCTCGGATATATGTGATATTCAATAATATTTTACACATCAATAACATATTTATATTCGAACTAACCCTCATGGTCTACAAAATTTGTTCGGCATAATCCTAACTTCGATCCCAGAAAATTTAACATTCAAATTAATTTAATTGATTTGATGTTTCAAAGTTGAAAAGATGGTATATTTAGTAAACTTCAATAATGATACAAGTATTAATGTTTAGTGATAATTGATGATGTGGTAATCGATAAATATCATATAGTTTCATTCAATGTTTCTTATTAAAGTGATTATATTGGGAACGTTTCCTATAAGGCATGATGTCCATATTTTTTATATACTAACTAAGGGTTATTTTCAGTTTTAGTACCTCAATTATACCTAGTTTTCGGATTTTGATCCCAATGTTTCGATTTAATCGGTTTTAGTATCCAACGTTTTGAGTTTTAATCAATTCGGATACCGCCGTTAAATAATCGTTAAAACCGACCGATTGATTGGTTGTAGAAGGTTTTCCAAACTTTGAATGTATCATTTTTGGTACCCTATGTTTCTTGGTTTATCAAATTTGGTCCCTAGATATTTCAATTTTTATTCAAAGGACCCGATCTTTTCAAGACTTTACTCAACTCTTTAACTTTGGGCCACGAAAATGGTATCGAGCCTAGGTTTATTAAGAATTTTTAGTTAAATTTATTATATTTATGTAATTAACAATTGGTGAGGAGAAATTACTCCGAGATTATGGATCCGGACCGATGTCCGAGATGTACCCTTACAGACATATCGTCAAATATTGACGATGTATGCACAAGAACACTTGACCTGGTTTCATATTGGGAATACCAACATGAAGAAAAGGAACATGCAGGAGCCGACGGGGAAACCTTAAGGCAATGCAAAATGCGAGCGAGAATATTATAGGTAGTTCGGATGCTTAACTGCACTTATATGTTCACTTGATGAACCTTCAAGAAACGGTTCATGAAAATTCCCATCGAACAATGATTCCGATGGAGTACCCGAGTGGAACGAGATACTTCAGATAAATCTAAGATCTCCGAAGATCTTAGAGAAATCGTAAGACGTGCGTAATTATGGCAATCGCCATATTCATCTACTAGTACAAGTTCATCGATCGAAACTGATGGAGACAATGATGAAATATCGGAAGGAAAGTCTTGAACTCCTTCATGATATTCGAGAATCGAGTCAAGAACCTGGAGGATGTGCCAAGTTCATCGGAGAAAGAAAACGATTGATTTTGGGGACAAGACTTATTTACAAAGAAATGGGAAACCAATCAAGTCATACGAAAAATGACGGATGAGGAGAAGCTCATTGCTCTAATCAAAGGAAAATCCATCAAAAATTAAAAAAAGATGGATATTGAAAAGATGAATCTTAAAGATCTACATGACCTGGCGAGTAATCCTTGGCGGGATTAGGTATTGTAGATTTAAAGATGAACGCAGTGAGGAATCGCCTTTGGTTACCTATGACCCACAAGGTAGACCAATTCCACCACCACCGCCACCGATTAATCCTAACGTCGAAGAAAGTACAAAGTTCACATCATGGAACTCGGGGCGAGAGGATGCCACACGCCGGGATTTCACGACGAAGTGATCCACTTTCGGGGACAGGAGGTCGAAACCCTCTTGCAGGACTAGACAACCTACCAGGGAAGGCCGAATGTTTATCGACGCCTTATGGAAGATCGCACTCGACCCAATACATCCATATGGGTTGATGTTAAAACTGGACATTCCGCATTTTAAAAATAGAGAAGTTCTCATTGATGAATGAGCTTGACTATGAGAATTTCAAATAGAACCCTTGATCTTACAAAGGATTCATTCATTTTACTCCTTGAAATGAGTCTTGAAGGATCGATGAAGATTACGGGATATGACCGATGCTAGTACGAAAAGTTCGGTCACATCAGGGGAATCACTTAAAGGAATTGTCGATGGTATGGCCAAACTATTCAAAATACGGTTCATCGACACAAAGTTATTTCGAGGATTAGAGGATGAAAAAGAAAGAGATATAAACAAGCCCTCTATAGCCTTGAGTTCTTGGATATTTGTCATATTGACGAATATATCCAAGATTGAGGAAAAAAAGAAGCATGCCTATTCTTTACCAAGATTCCGAGTCCCCTGGAGAGAAATGCTTATCGGGAATACAAGGGTGGAGCTCAAGTAGAAAGCGTGGGCGAGAAAAATGTCTTTCCTAAAGGCCAAATTATCTCGAATGGTGCTACCAAGCACTCTATACAAGAATTACAAAAGATTAAGAGGAATTAACAAAACAGTTCCTCTATGTTGCATGGATAATGATATCCCAACATTTGTGGGAGGTCAACCAAGGCGGCACAAGAAGAAGAAGGATAGAAGCCATCCATACCGCCGAGGAAGCAAAGAATAAAAGAAGTAGGTCTTCATGGAGACCTAGAAGGTTCTCGTCAAAACAAAAAGCCGAAGTTATAAATCGGGCAAAGACCAGCACCAGCGGGAGTAGAAAGCCTCATCATCGGGGTTCTAATCAAGCAAGTATGCCAGAAATCCAGGGAGAAGAACTTTCAGCGTGCTCACACCGAGCTAATGAAAGTTTCAAAGATCGTAATTTGGACATGCGAAGCAAGAGGGCATATTTCAACGTATTGCCCGGACAATCAAAAACGAGGAGTCGAGGCAGTTCGAGGCCACACCGTAAATCGAAGAAGTTGTCTATTATCGTGGATCTAATACATGTGTATCAATTTGAGGATATTCCTCGGATGAAAGCATCTATGAAGAAGAGATCTATTCTCGATGATGGAAGTGAATCCGATTAAGAATCGAGTGAAGAAGAAATTCTTCAATGACGGTCGGGAGGATATGTCGGATTCCTCTCTCATACTACGGTATCTCATAAGACTCTTATGAGAATTATGTTTAAGATCCAAAGCTTCAAATCTATGATGGATTTACAATTGGAGCGATGGAAAAAGCTTTGGATAAGATTGGTTTTCATAATAGAAAACACCAAATTATCCACAGGGTAACAACCGGAGAATTTGCCATTCCAATGGAGTTTCAGGGAACCGATCGAGATGCAGTTGGTCCCTATTAGAGAAATCCAGGAGATCAAAAGCGAGTTAAAAGAGAAGTTGCAAATATACTCTCATGGATTCATATCGGAGCCATAAGAGTTATTATTAAAGCAACATTCAAAGAAGGGATAGATTCGCCACTCAATTTGGCTATCTTTGATAAGCGGATCTCAAATCTCAAGGATTCATGCCTTGAGCAAAGAATATGAGAAATTTGTATTTGGGAAATTAACATTTAATGTCTATCCTAGAATTGCATACAATGTGGGAGATCGAGATTTCAATAGAGTCATAACTCTTCATCAAGATTTCAAAAGAGTCGAATTGATGAAAGAAGGAATGACCTTACTCGATCACATACAAGATATCTTATGCTCTCTCGAATACACATCATTCAATATTCTTGATAAAGGAATTTATTGAAGTCCCAAGAATCTTGAGGACTTTGCCAGGGTGGTTTTACCAAAAATTATTGAGTCTCCAACCATCAAGGAGATCGATATGAAAATACAAGATCAACCAGTCTTCAACAAAAGTCGAAGTCTCGAGTTGAGCCTGAATGATGTCTTTCCAATAGGATGAGAATGATGAGTAGCGGCCGTTGGGAAGAAAGGAGACCATAAATACGATTCAAAACGCATTCCGAGATGTTTTCAAAACAGCAGGAGAGCTGAAATGTCCTGAAGGATGGCGAGAAGTTGAAGTAATATTCGACATCACTCAAAAGGATAATATTTTTCCTTGTGATGTTCTATATTATCTCCAACAACTAATAGTTGGACGGTATCGAAGCTGAAGATAGGAGAAATTGAGCTTACTATCACAGAGTCGCGGGAAAATCCCGAGAACAATTAATACTGGGAATTGAATTTCTTGAGGATCATAAACCTTGGGAAAGATTACAAGACGGAATGGAGTTCACAGTGGCGAATAAAAGATCGAGTAATCGATGACCACTAGTCCATTCTCCATATACATTTCCATTGGAATGTTATATGTTGAATACAAAGCCGAGTATTTCGCTATATTGATTCAGGTGCCGGAATATGTACTGCAAAGCCGGATGTTTTTCCTAAAGAAATTGGAGAAGATTTACCAGCTATTGCAGGAAGAGATTTCTCTAAAAGGATTCTTATCCTTAACAGGGGAATTAAGCAAGCAGAAATCATGATCGGAGGCGCAGGCGGTACCCCATGGTACAAAGTGAAAACGCCACCAATCTATTTCCATGATACAGGTGCAGATGTTTTACTAGGAAACAACTTCCTACAAACATTCAAGAGATTTACACAGGAGAACGAGACAAGAAGACTTATTTTCACAACTTTATGTGATCATAAGATTATTGTCCAAAGACTGCGGGAAGCATTTTACAGAAAAATGCCTATTACTTTTCGCAGCAAGCGTGGTGATGAAGCCAAACTTCGCAATCCAAAAATGGCGGATCGAAGGAAATTTGGTGAAGCTTTATTATCCTATAGACAATTTGGTTCCGCATGAAGGATCGAAGATATGGGATAATAACTTGTATTCATTCAGAGTACAAGGAGAAGAACAAGTTACTCCAGAAGCCATTGCAGAATTATGGATGAGTCTAATGGAGAGTCCGCAGAGTGACGTGACCCTAGAAGAACAAATATCACTCGAGGATATCAAGAAGAAGATCCAAAGGAATTACAATGAAGATCCTTTGGCTTGGTGGGATAAGAACGAGCTTAAAGCTTTCTTAAAGGTTAAACCTGGAAAGGAGTACGAGTTCGTAAGATTCAAACCAATCCTTATGAACCAGGCGGATCGTGAGGATATGCGAAGATACTTAAGGAACATCTTGACCTTAAGTTAATTTCACCAGGAGTTTCTCCATACAATGATCCAGGGTTCTTAGTCGTAAAACCATGGAGAAATCAAAAGAGGAAAGTTAAGACTTGTTATTAATTACAAGGGAATTAATAACATTTTGGAGTTCGACGGATACTATATCCCAAGCGAGAGAACATCCGGTTAATCGTATCAAAGGTGCCAAGATATTCTCAAAGTTCGATTGCAAACTGGATTCTACCAGATTAAGATGGAGGAAGAGAGTAAGAAGTTTGACTTTCTCTACACCACAGGGGACACTATATTTGGAACGTGATGCCTATGGGATTCGCTAACGCACCCCA
Source organism: Rehmannia glutinosa (assembly GCA_016081115.2). Classification (NCBI taxonomy): domain Eukaryota; kingdom Viridiplantae; phylum Streptophyta; class Magnoliopsida; order Lamiales; family Orobanchaceae; genus Rehmannia; species Rehmannia glutinosa. The sequence goes on from JABTTQ020001916.1 coordinate 127,947, forward strand.
AATATATCAAAGAAAAATGGATAATCTCTTCAAAGATTATTTTAGTTTCATGTTCGTGTATATTGATGACATACTTATCGCATCAAAGAACATGAAGGAGCATCTCAAACATTTGGAGATATTTTCGGATGTTTGTCACAACGAAGGATTAGTGCTTTTAAAAGAAGACGGTAATTGCGATAAGACAGATTGAATTCCTCGGAATTGAAATCGATGAATCGGAATTATTCTACGTAATCATATTGTGGAAAAGATACAGGATTTCGGATACTTTGAAAGACAAGAAGGTTACTTTCCGTGAGTTTTCTTGAGTTGTTAATTTTCTTTGGGATGTTCATTAACAATCGACATATTACAGGAAGGTGTTTAGCCCATTGGTTAAAAAAGATGCGATATTCAAATGGGAAGATGAACATCAAGTAGAATTAAGCAACTAAAAGAAGTTTGTAAAAAGCTTCCAAAGCTTGCGATTCCCAAGACGAGGACGAATCGGGTTCTGCATACGATGCCGTTGATGATTGGTGGGCAGCGGTTCTTACAAAAGTCACACCAAACGAGGAAGTGCCATGCAGATATCTTTGCGGTGGTTTATTCACCCCTAGTGAAGCAACTCGGTGGCATATTAACGAGAAAGAATTCTTGCAATCGAAAGGCTTTTAAAAAATGGCCTCTAATTTTCATGGCTAAAAAGTTTACTTTAAAAATTGATAATTCAAGTGTCAAAGCTTTTTCGAAAAACCAAATTGAATCAAAACCGAAAAGGCTCGATTACTTAGATGGCAAGTCAATGTCAATATTATGATTATGATATTGTCATTATAAAATCTCATGAAAATATTCTTGCGCATTTCTTGACACGAGATGGAAGGACGCAGCGTTGTCGACGAGGTCCTTAAACGAGTAAGACATCTCAGGGAAAACCGGAGAGTCTAGAACGAGATTTTGGGACGTTATGTCTCAATGCGTTTGCCGGACGACTTCAACAGTGACCATTTAAATCCATTTCTAGTCAAATACGAGCATGCCGGTTCGCTCAAGGACAATTGTTCTTACCGCAAGGGCCTCTCTTCCAGCCGCATCTCCTACGGTGCAAAAAGGGGCCGAGAGAGTACGGGGCTCTAACCTGGAGGTTATGGATTCAAGTACCATAATCACAAGTGTTGTAGGTGATGCATTGTTGGGATTTGGTCCAAAGATCCCGCCCGCAATGGGCTTTAAAAATATGCGAGACGCGGCCCGCATAGTCGAACTCGTGAGCGCCGGATTGCATAGTTAAAGGATAGCTTAAAGGATATGACTTGGACTACCTATACCAAACATGCATCTTCTTTTCTCGTGCCCATTACATAGAAACTCGAGGTTAAGTGTGTTTGGCCGGAGTAGACATGGGATGGGTGACCCCGGGAAGTTTTCGAGTGCGCGTGAGTGAGGACAAAGCGCTAGAAAAGATTCGTGTTGGTTTGTGGGGACGATCGTCAATCCGAGTAGCACTAGAGGTCCAACAACGGTATCGGAGCAGTCACGAGTTCGAATTCCTTGGAAGACACTGCGATGGAGGTTACCGTGAGAGCGGTGCAACCGAGATCTTTGCGCCTTGAGGTAAACGGACCGAATGAAGGGTAGGTTGCCAGGTGGCCCAGAGCGAGGTAAAACGGATCGGAATCGAAGGTGTAGGTTCTTTGGGTGGACTGACGAAGGGTAGGTTGCCAAGTGGGTCAAACTCGGGTAAAATAGATGAAACTAAAGGTGTAGGTTATTGGGTGGACCAGAATCGAAGCGGTAAGTTGTCGTGGCGGAACTAAGGTAAACAGATCGAATCAAGGTGTAAGTTGCCGGGTGGCCGGAATCGAGAGGTGGCGTGACGCAACGCTGAATCGAAAGAAGTTGGCGTTAGAACGGCGAGAAGTTTGGCGGACATCGGAGGTTGCCAAGCATCGAGCCGAGAAGATGGCAGTCTTTGGGGGGGATTGTTGGGGGTCCAAAGATCCGCATCACCGCAATGGGCTTTAAAATATGCGCGAGACGCGCCCGCAAGTCGAACTCGTGAGCTACTGGATTGCATAGTTAAAGGATAGCTTAAAGGATATGATTTGGACTACCTATACCAACAGATGCATCTTCTTTTCTCGGTGCCCATTACATAGAAACTCCGAGGTTAAGCGTGCTTGGCCCGGAGTAGACATGGGATGGGTGACCCCCGGGAAGTTTTCCGAGTGCGCGTGAGTGAGGACAAAGCGCTAGAAAAGATTCGTGTTGGTTTGTGGGGACGATCGTCAATCCGAGTAGCTAGAGGTCCAACAACATGCATCCCCCGAGGTGTACAAATATTTAATGTTGAAGCTCCGGTGTCACAACCCGAGTCTTCAAGTCAACCCAAAGACTGGGGTAAAGAGGGAGAGTTGAATCTTAGGCCACAAACAGCAAATCTAAGGTTCAAATCGACGAGAATAAGATTTCTCCTATGCAGTATATCGGCAATGGGAGAAACTAGTTACAAGACAAGGTATTAACCAGAGAAAATAATGGTTGATATCTCAGGAAAGTATCCCGAGTTTGGATGAAACCAAAGTAAGTCATCCAAATGAAGTACAGGAATGGTATACTTTTGGAGCTTTAGCTTCAATCTATACCGTGTCACCAGATTCCCGAAATTTCAAAATTACCGAAATGGATTGGGAAGCGATTTACGAGACTGGGGCCAATAATCCACACTTGGCCGAGAGGCGATATTTTGGAACTCGTATTTTATCGGTCAGCAGCTCCGAACCAGCGAAGAAAGGCTTTAATGAAGCTTTTCATTTCATCAAGCTAAGAAGACCGGATGGAAATGCTTTAAAATACATTAAGGCAGCTTCACCGGAAGAAGGACCAGTGTTAGTAGGAGCATTTTCTGAAGACGAAGCTTCCACCAGACGAGCATGGGGTCTTTGGGTTTGTCTAACTGAAATGGACAAGGTCAAATATCCATTCAAGTTCTTCCAAAATTCGGCAAATGGATCTTTCCTTTTGAATTCGATGACTGGATCAACCACAGGGTTTGCAGAAGAACTCTTCGAGACCAAAAGAAGAATTCTCTGGGAAAACAAGATTCCGGCAAGCAAAGAAACTTACCGGAAATTCTGTAATATGGCACATGTTGGCCGATGGATCGACCGGATCTGTCAAGCATGCCCCGAACAGAAGGAACCCGAGTTTGGGAAAGGTTTTCGACCCAAACCCGACCGACAAGACCAGGCAGCTGGAAAGGACAAGGGCCCAGCTCACAAAACGCGTTTTCCTCGGGGACCACGCAAACCAACTTTTTAGAAGATTCCCCGACAACTTTCACATGGGCTGAGTCACGCGGAAGAAAAATAAAACCAGCTGGCGAGGCAATAATGCAGGATATGACGTAAGCAGTGACGTCATAAGTATCAGCAAGATTTGGAGTCCGCCTTTCAAGTCCGGATTCGCATCTATAAAAGGCGAGATTTGAAGGAAGCTGAGGACATCGAACATTTCCCTTAGTTTTCTTACAATAAAATCTGAGTGAAAATTTGTAATAAGTTTGAGTGTTTAGTTTTTAAATTTATGTATTTTCGAGTGCAAGCCTCAATAATGAGAGGCTAAACAAGTTTTCTCCTCCCAAAAGGAGATTACTAATGTAATAAATTTTTCTTTAAGTTCTTAATAAAATAAAGGCTTTTGTTCAACATGTGTTCATAGTGTTCTATTGATCTATCCCTTTGAAGAAATACTTTTACGCCTGGAGTAGGAAACGAACCAAGGCTGTGCTGAGCAGGTGCTGAAGGGGTCGGATAACTTGCAGATCATCTTCCCTGAGGGTGAGGTTGAACAGTGAGGAGCTGTTTGTCAAACGATCTGGGGGCAGTAATTTTCCGACTGGTGGCGTTGCGAACCACTTAACCCGGCAGTGTTTCGGTCAAAAGAGGTATGAATTTTAAGGGATCTATTAATTTTACGGAAGCATGTTCGATATAGTCGTAATGGACTATTTCCATTATTGTAGCGTAAGTAAAGTATGGGTACTTTGGAAGAGATTATTCATAAAACATTAGGTCTGAAATTGAAAGGTTGTTCTAAGAAGGAACCCGCTATAAAGTTAAACTGTTAGAGTTAACGGAGAGTTAACGTAAAGGTACCAAATATGATTAATTTTGTGAACATTAGGTACCAATCTCGATTAGGTTGAAAAACAGGGGTATCAAAAGTGAAATTAGGGTATAGATTGGGTATGAAAAATGAAATTATCCCTTAAAACTAATTATGATCAACATGTGTTAAAGCTGTTAATGAGTCTCGATTTAGGGTAATTAGCGTCAAAGCGCTTAGCTATATATAGGTAGGGGTGGCAAATGGAACGATATCGGGTTCCAAAAACCGAACCGAACCGTGGTCAACGGTTCCTAAACCGTGAACCGTGGTCAACGATTCCAAAACCGAATCGGAACCATGTAGATTGGTTCGGCTCCGGTTCCTAGGTCTCAAAAACCGTGGAACCGGGGCGGTTTTAACCGTCTTGTTAGAACCGTAAATGGAACCGCGATGGAACCATTTTTTTTAAGGTTAAAACAAGCAATCTTGTTTTGGTAAATACATACTAGAAGAAATGTAAAATATTTATTATGATATTTTTAATATAGCACAACGATTACTTAGGGAAAAAGTAAACGTCAAGGGGTTCCTCTAGCTCAAATGTAGAGCTAGAGGAACATATATTTAACTACTTCTTTCGAGTTTAGTGAAACAGATATTGAAGACTTTGATATTTTGAAATGGTGATCACAAAGAACTCAACCTTATCCAATCCTCTCAATCATCGAAAAGAGGTTTTGGCATGTCCCGTTTCAACTATTGCAGTAGAGCAAACGTTTAGCTCAGGTGGAAATATTTTGGATGAATCACACTCGTGTTTGCATTCCGATTCCTTAGAAGCCCAATGTTTATTTAATGATTGGTGTAGAGCGGAGAAACGACCACAAGGATTAGAGTCAACATGTGACTTATCCGATTGACACGGAAACAAATACAACCGGAACGAGCGGAGAAAATAGGAGTGATTGATCAACGCCACGACTATTCCTCTATACCCTATGAGGATACGTAGACAACTTAATATTATTATTAATACTAAGCTCAAAACGTAATAATATTATCAATATTAAGTGCAAGTCCTTTTTTTCCTTTTTTTTATTTTAATCTAAATTGCTAAATATTTTTCTAATTAAAATTATAAAAAAAGGTTCCATTTAACCGAACCGGAACCATATAAGAACTGTGTTCGGTTTGAAATCGAACCCGCGGTTCCGATTTTGGAACCGGCGTGAGCATAAGGTTCGGTTCCTCAAATTGGAGAACCGAACCGAACCGTGATTCCTTAACCGTGGCCAGTGTCTATATATAGGGTTCAAAACTCAACGGTCAAAATAAGTTATCGAAGAAATGTAAATGCACAGAACGTCATATACACAATTAAGTTTGGTATCCACTTAGTTATCTTTTTTTTTTAATAAGTTGGGAGTACTAGTTGGAGGGGAGAGATAAATTCTAAATAAACTGAAAGATACAGGGTTCGAACCCTTGTCAACACCCTTATAAAAAGGGTTAGTGATACCACTTGAGCTACAAGCTAGTGGTCACTAAGGATATTAACCCCTACACAAAGGAGGGGCATAAACCCACATGTTGCCAGTGGGAATCAAACACCAGACATGCTGGTAACAATGCCTCAGCCTTACCACTAGAGCAAGACATCATTGACCACTTAGTTATCTGTATATAGATTACAAATTTTGATAATAAAAAAAATAATGCACTATTTATTTCTACTAATTTTACACTATGTTTATAGATTACTCTCATAATAATTCATATACACAATTAATGTCTAACACTATGTTTGGTATATATCCTCGGAGAGTCGGAGTATGTTTTACTATGGATAAAATATTTAATCAAAAAATAACTATTTCATGTGTCTCAATTTATAATTCTCATAATAATTCATTCCACACCCACATATAATTCTTTGACTACTATTCACTCCATGAAAAAAAAAAAAACAAATTTTATATACGTAGTTTTCATGATAATTTAGCATTTTTTTCTGAAATGAAAAAGTGAAATAGACCATCGATCAATCTATTAGTGAAATGACTAGTTATAACTGATATGATTTCAGTTCTACCATTGGGCACTAAACAGCTATATATAATTGGGTCCAACTATTGAACCAATAATTAATGCCTAAAATGCAAGAATTATTTGGCCAATGAAGAATTAGACAATTAATTTAGTTGATTTGTTCATCCAATGTTGTCATATTCAGTTTCGTGTGTACTAAGATTCAAAATAATCACAATCTGAATCAGAGACGGAAAAAAAAAATAGTACATGGGAAACCATGATTAGACGGGAGTTTGAGTTTTATGGTTTTGTTTCCATTGGGGACAGAAATACCATAGTATTCACGAAAATTTTATTTGTCTGCCATAATATTAGTGAAAAATAGTGTAGGACAAAAGAAGAAATTACGTAACGGAATTGTTTTGTGAAAAGTTATTACGTTGATTAAATTTGGCATTTTCTGGACTGAGGTCTAAATTAAACAGGATTAATGGTTTACATTAAAAACTATAATTGATAAAACCGAATTGCAAAATGACATGTCAATGCCTAGGTGGAAATTAGATATGTTAAACAGGTTTGCCGGCCAGCCCCAGCGAGTTTCGGGCTAAACGAGTCGGTGTTAAATGGGCTGGTAATATTGGAACCTAACCCTAACCCTAGCGGGCTTCGAGCTAAACAGGTCACTATCGGACTATAAGTCAAAAAAATTAAAACTTATATATTTAAATCTAAAATTTTAAACTCGAATATATATAACATTTAAGTTCAACATTGTAAGTTAAAATGTTCGTCATAAATAAAATTCATGCAAAGTTTCTAATTACATTGCATTAACAAAGAAGTAATAAGTAATAAAAAATAAATATAGCGGACTAGCCGGGTTAACCTTCGGGCTAGCCCTAACGGGATTCGGTTTATATGGTCTGTAATAATTCGGCCCTAACCCTCTTTTTTTACAGTTTAAACTGTTCGGGCCAACGGGTCGCGATCGTTTTAGTATCTCTAGTGGCAATTTCTCGCCCAATTGCAAAATCCCCAAGACTATGTTTGTTAATTTCCCCAATCACATTTATTTTCCAAATTTTTCCCTCAATAACCATCTAAACATACATTACGCTTTCCAATGCATTTTTAAACTAATACACATATTTTCATACATCACATCAAACTCTCCTTTCCCAGAAACTTCCCTCAATCATCTCCAATCACCAAACAAACATACCCCCAATTTTTGGACATCTATGTGTCTGAAAGTGTCAAATCAGCGATTTCCACCAAAATTAGTTTTCTCCAACTAAAACTGGACTAAATGTTTGAATTTTTAAAAGACATTGAACTAAAATTTTAAGGTGAATATTTAGAGGACTAAATTTCTAAGTAGGGAAGTAGTCCAAAGTTATCAGATGAAAAGAACTATGTTTGATATAATATGCCAGTATGAATGGTTTATGGTAGTAGTGGGTTTCACCACTACTGCAATATGGGGTTGAAATCGGGCTAATTTATCAAAGTATTGTAATTTAAAATTCAATTTATTAAAATATCGTAAAAAAAATTAGAATTAGGTGAAAACAGCATCACCATCGTTGTTTTCTACTTTTTCAGCAAAAATTCTGCAGAAAACAAAGTTGGTGATGCTGTCTTTGACAGACAACTTTTTTTTTTGAATTTTTCATCGTAAAAACAAAGCGATGGCATCATTTGTTTTCTACTTTTGTCGAAGCCTGAAAAGTGAAAACAGCGATGCCAACGATGTTTTCTGAGGAAATATAATTCATCCCTCCTTTTCTTCTCCCACATTTTCATCACCCTCCACCTTCTTCTTCGGCAGACGCACGCAGGTATGCTCCCTTCCCCTTGTTTTTTTTTCTGAAATTAATTAGAAATTATTTGTATAAACATTAGTATATTTAAGTGTAGAAAATTAACTTTAAGGATGAGGGAGAATGCCGGTTTTTTTTTTTTTTTTGGGTGACTTTTCTTAGGAATAATATTTTGGGGGTTCTTAGGAAAAAAAAAATTGACGATAGGGTTCTCAGGAAAAATTCAGTGGGGAGTGTTTGGAAATTTTTAAAAGCGAATTTGTTGCCGGAAAATTTTTGGTGACCGGAATTTGGTTCGGAAAATTCTTAAGAAATTAATTATTGTATTCTAATTTTAATTTTCTTTACATATTTTATAATTCTGCATCGACTATATTTATGACGACTATATATATTTCCGGTAAGTTTTTATATTATGTCTTTTTAAAATTAATTGTTTTCGTTAGTTTAATATTTGAAATGTTAGTATATATATTAATTAATACCCTTAATTTATTGTATTCACTGACATGTCATCACAAAATATAGATATTATTGTATATTTTGGAGGACAAATTGTAGAAGATGGGTTCACAATATCTTATGATTTTGTGGTCCAAATATAATTCATAGACTGTCTCGGATGACAAAGCTGGATGAATTGATTAGAAAACTATATCGATTGTTAAATATTGATAGTAACCAGTTTGATTGAAGTTGTTCGTTAAGTATAATGCTGAAATCATTCACGGTTAATACCAATAACTAGTTACGAGAATTATGGTTTTTCTTTGATCCGATTTCAGAAATTCCATTTGTCGATGTATATGTTGAAAACGAGAACAAATACAAAATATAGTCATATCGAACATCAAAAGAAATCTGAATATTCTAAATATGTGTCCTTATAAGAGATGATAATATTCCGGATATTGGGGGTAGTTAAGGCAAAATATAACTTGGGAGGTGATTATGTTAGGATGTTGGTGCTAGTTCTAGCGTATAATCTTAGAGCTAATGTTGGACATGATATTGGGGTAGTTTTGTGCAACCTAATTTGGGAGATCATAATATTCATGATGAAAATGTGGATGTTGAAAGAATGTCGATTACTCGGTGATAGCCACGTGAACCAAGAACGTGTTGATTTAACTATCATATGACGAAGAACACAAAGATAATAATGACGATGATAATGATGGGTTAGAATTTCTGATTTTGATGAAATGTATAATGAACAAGGCCGAGAGAATACCTCACGACAAAAGTGTAAGTCCAAGCGGCTACGATAATCTAGAGGGGGTGAATAGATTATCTCCATCTTTCGATTTCGCCCTCTTTTTCGAACCAAATGCTCAAACACAATAATAAAGGTGCAGAATGTAAACAACAATACACGTCGATTTATAGAGGTTCAACCCACCTAGGGCCTAATCCTCTACCACCCCAAAGATATCCCGGTATGAATTTCAAAAAGAAAAAGATTTTATTAATTTACCACAAATTAATACAACACCAACTTACAACAACACCTTGAAGAGTACCACACTCTTCTTCAACACCACCTTTGAGATTACCACAATCTCACTTGAAGATTACCACAATCTCCAACGGCACCTGTGAAGATTACCACAATCTTCAACCTTGAAGAATATCAAATTCTTCAACACCTCAACAAGAAGATTACCACAATCTTCTTACACCTAACACCTAGATCACCCAAGTGTGTTCTTACCACAAGAACACTCACAAGGATATCTTGTATTGAATGATTACCCAATTTCAAGATTACAACTCGATAATTGATAATACAATAGAGTGCAAGTGTAATCAAGAAAACCTAGACCTCAAGGATGTGAAAGTGAATAGCTAGGCGATTACAACAAGAAATAAGACAATGTAAGAACAAGTGTATTCTTGAGTGTATCTTGTTGTGTTGTAGTTTTCTCTCTTATTGTGTTGCTTCAATTCTTCCTCTATTTATAGAAGATGTCTTGTACATGATAGGCTCCTCTTGGGGACATGAAATCAGTAAACAATACCAAGACAATTGAAGAAAAGAGTCGTTAGAAATCAACCCTTAAATTAAGGAAAAGCTGTATCGCAAACTCAACGGATAGTTTTCTTTGTCAAAAGAGGGGTTCAATCAGGTGCAGAGATAAGTAGAAATAGAATTTGCTGCGATTTTTCTGAGAGGGGACCGGTCGAAGGGGGTTCGACGGTCGCCCCTTATGTGTGACCGGTTGAGGGAACAATTTTGAGAAACAAAATGTGTCTGTTCTCGAAGTGGGCGTTCAGTACCGGGCCGCCCGGGTCGACAGGTCGCCTAATCCAGCCGTCGCCCGGGGCTGACAGTCGCCCTGTGGGCTGACTTGTCGCCCTCTCCCATTTACCTTCAGTCCCTTTTTCTGTTCCAAAACTCAACACAGTGCGGGTTGTCTATAGGGCGGCCGGTCGAGCACTGAAACATAAGTATTGTCCAATTTTATATCGAAAATAAACTCCAAGAAATACTCCAAAAAATAGTAAAAATATTTTAGACCGATCGGGAGTATTAGGACAACATTCAGGGACATAGTTTTGATGTAAAAACATTTTGACATAAAATCATTAAAAGCGTTGTCCATTTTAGTCGAAAACAAACTTGAAGAAATACTAGGAAAATATTAAAACCATTTTAAATTATTTTGGTGTATTTGGACAACCTTTAAAAACGTTGTTTTGGTATAAAAAACAAAATCATCAAAATCATGATAAAACCATTTATCAAACAAGATCCCCTTTTTGATGATTACAAACCAAAACAATTCAACAAGACCGATTTTGAAAACAAAACAAGTTTTTCGGTCAAAAATAAATATCCGTTGAGAGCGACAACATTCCACGCAATATAAACACAAGGATGGGAGTAGAGATATTCAAACACATATAGCAAATGCTCCCCTATCAATATGCACAACAAAAGTAATATAGAAGCAACTTTAAACAAAAGCTAAAAGATTAGTTTTTCAATATCGAGCTTAAGTATCAATAACTAAAAAGCTCCCTGTCAAAGAGACATCATTAGAAATATAAATACGTCCATACTACAACCAATGGACCAAGAATCATACATAACCATAATACATAACCATAATACATCAAGTGGACATAATATGATCCACAACTTATGGCTTTACATAGCCACAACTTTAGCTTCTTTTTGTGAAGCTTATATTAGCTTCTTTGAGCTAAAGAGCTTATAACATGTTTCTCCCCTTTGGAATCATCAAAAAGAATGTTAGCAAGATAAATACATCATATATTCATATTAAAGTGCGCAACTAAACCGATGTATCGAGTTAATTTGAACATTGAAGCCCTTAAACCAAATAGGAGGGAAAAGTCGAATCATACGACTTGTAGAAGCTTATGAAAACTTATGAGATTTGCAAAACATGATCTCGTATAAAAATATAAGTCATTTGAAAACAGAGAGAATCATGTAGGTGATGAATTTTTCGTTGAAACGTTTTATCGAACACTTGGCGGGCGTCAAAAAATTGAGAAAGATATATATAGCCCTTGTAAATGAAATTAAGCCAAGTTTTTTTATCACCAAATGCGATTTAACAAATGTCAATCATCAACAATTAATAAGCTCATCACAAAAATATATGAATTGCATCAAGAAAAATACATTAAGCCACAAACTCAAGGGTTCAACCCAATTGAGCTAAAGAGAGTGAAATTCTTACCATTCGATCGGTAAAGATGAGCAATGATGATGATAATCGAGCTAGACAATCCCCATAATATATAATTTATGCAACAAGACACATTTGAAATGAATCGTGTGTGAAAATGTCAAAGGGACGAAAATAGAGTTGAAAGGGCCAAAATGCCAAAGTGTGGAAACAGAAACAATTTTAACCAAAAAATCTTCAAGGGCGACCGGTCGAGCTGGTGGGCGACTAGGTCGGCCCCGCCCTAGCAGCCATCTTTGTTTTGGTTATCTTTGAAAAATCCGAGGTTTGATTGAAAAATCCGATTTTTCGCCCCTAAGTTTTAAAAACGTGCAAAATGCAAACGTAGACCTCATTCAATATATATTATGTCATAATCAAGCTCGAAATGAGGTAAAATACTCGGCGGTGAGTGATTAAAAGTCCGCGAGTTATCCTTGGGACGGAATTAAACACATCTCAAGTTTTTGTTAAAGCATGCAATCCCTTAAAAAATTATCGAATCTTAATATGTTTAGTTCGATTATGACGAACTATATTTTGAATAATTTTCACCGGACTTGTTATCCAAAAAAATATGAACGTCTTAAAGCTTTGGATGAACAAGTCATAAGAAGAAGTGCTTTACAAATATTTGAAAATTTCTTTTAACGGCACTTTAATGAGATTCGTGTTTGATAAATGATTTTATCATGATTTTGATGATTTTGTTTTTGTCACCAAAACAATGTTTTTAAAGGTTGTCCAAATACTCCTAAATGATTTAAAATGATTTTAATATTTTCCAGGAGTATTTCCTCAAGTTTATTTTTGATAATAATGGACAACACTTTTAATGATTTTATGTCAATGGGCTTTTACTCCTAAACAAGATTTCTAAATATTTTCTAAATACTCCCGATTGGTTTAAAATGTTTTTACTAAATTTTCGGAGTATTTCTTGAGTTTTATTTTCGACAAAAATTGGACAACATTTGTCTCGTGGTCGACCGGCCGCCCATAGGGCAACCCGCACAAGATATTTTTAGAAACAGAAAATGAGACGGATGTAATATTGGTGGGTCGACCGGTCGCCCAGGGGTCGATCAGTCTTTGTCGGCGAGGCCGCCGTCCCGACCGGTACACGGGAGTTCATTTGTGTTACGTAACTTCTGTCTTGTTTTTTTGCTTGAGGGGACCGGTCCTTGTAGGGGTCGACCGGTCGAAGACCCTTGGACCGGGCCCTATGTTAAATTGCTACGTTATGTTTCAAACTTTTTTTATTTGATGTCGCCTGCAGTATTGACAAAGAAAATATGATTGTTTGACGAGACACATTTCCTTAAATTGTGGGATTGATTTCTAACACTATATTCTTGATTTTAATTGTATTTTTCTGTAGATTTTCAATACCCAAGAGGAGCCTATGCTTGATCAATCATCTCCTATAAATAGAGGAAGTTTTGGAGCAACCAATACAATAATTGAGACACAACACAACAAGATACACTTCAAGCAAATACTTGGTCTTTCATTGTTATTATTCTTGTTGTAAATTTGCCTAGCTTATCACTTTCACATCCTTGAGGTCTAGGCTATTCTTGATTACACTTTGCACTCAAATTGTATTATTCATTATTGAGTTGTAATCTTGATTTTTTGGTTATCATTCAACGCAAGATATCCTTGTGAGTGTTCTTGTGGTAAGAGCACACTTGGATGATCTAGGTGATAGGTGCAAGAAGATTGTGGTGATCTTCTTATTGAGGTGTTGAAGAATTTGGTATTCTTCAAGGTTGAAGATTGTGGTAATCTTCACAAGGTGCCGTTGGAGATTGTGGTAATCTTCAAGAAGAGATTGTGGTAATCTCAAGGTGGTGTTGAAGAAGAGTGTGGTGCTCTTCCAAGTGTTGTAAGTTGAATTTGTATTAATTTTGGTAATTAATAAAATTCTTTTTCTTTTGAAATCCATCCCGGATATCTTTGGGGTGGTAGAGGATTAGGCCCTAGGTGGGTTGAACCTCTTTAAATCGACATGTGTTGTTTACATTCCGCACCTTTTTATTGTGTTTGAGCATTCGGTTATAAAAGGAGGGCAAAATCGAAAAGATGGAGATAATCTATTCACCCCCTCTAGATTATCGTGAGCGCTTTGACTTACAAGTGGTATCAAATCCAAACTCTTTGGCAAGCTCGTTTCACATCGCAAGTGAAGAGAAACGATCGTCGGCCTACGAACTTAAAGTTCATCTTTCCGCACCTCCACCACCAAGCCACCTCGGTTTGATTCCAAAAATTTATATTTTGGAAAGAAAGAATGGAATGCTATTTACAAAGTTGCGGGTTCGACATTTGGAACACCGTCATTAATGGAGAATCCATTCCGATGAAAGATACACCTTACACCTCAAAAGGCTTCAAAAAGCTCAATGATGAAGAGAAGAAAATCATCTCCTTAAATGGTAAAGCTCTTAATATTTTACATTGTTCACTTACCACTTTGGAATTTGATCATGTTGTAGGTATTCGATCGGCACATGAAGTATGGCAAAAATTAGAAGCCATCTATGAAGTATATGCAAATGAAAGGAGCAACTCAAAAGCATCTACTTCACAAATGGATACAACATCAAATCCAACAACATGGGATAAGCCTTCTACAACCTCCCATGATGAACAAGTTGAACAATGCCTCATGGGCATCGAAGAAGAAAACGAGGTAAGTTCTAAACCCTCTACTTCTTATGACAATGAATTGCAAAATGAATATAGTGATTTGCAAAATGATTATGATGAGCTACAAGATGAATTCCAAAACTTACTTGTTAAATACAAAAATTTGAAAAAGGAATTCATTGTTTTAAAAAATGATAAGGATAGTTTATTTACTTCCTATGAATCATTATCATGTGCTCACACCACCACTCTTGACAAGGTTAGAAACCTTGAGAAAGAAAATAGTACTCTTGTTGAGGATATAAATTGCTTGAAAAATGATTTATCTAAATCCAACTTGAGTGCCGATAGAATGACCAATATTGTTGATTGTTGTAATAATTGAAACTAGAACTTGATCATAAGCTAAAGGGGCGTCAATCACATGAAAAAGAATCAAGTCTCTAAGACGTTGGTCATTATGCTCCTAGAATTATTACATGTTTTTATTGCGGTAAAAGGGTCATACGGTAAATACTTGTCGGGCTAGAAATAGCTCTAATTATTGTTGGAGACCTAAAAGTCTTAAGACTAATCCCAAAGGACCCAAACACATGAGGGTACCACAAAACAATGTCATATTAGGTACCGTGAAATAATGATCAAGAAAATTCATACCGCCAGAAGGCATCAAATGACCGTTTCATTTGATCAAAGAAGGAGAAACTATTCTCAACAAAGCCAATTTCCAAGAAGAGGGTACAATCAAAAATGGGAAGAACACAATCCTTGAAATGGCAAAGACATCATCAACAAGATGATTTTCAAAAAAAAGAAGAGACTTTCAACAATGGGAAGGCAACAAACCTTGGAAATGGAGTAATCAAAGAAGTCATCATCAACAAAGTGACTTATCAAAGGGAAGATATCATCAACAATGGGAACGGCACAACCCATGAAAATGGCGAATTGGTAACCCGTATCTCCTATTTAAATATGCATTTTATTTTGTTATTATGCATGCTTTTATTTGTGTCTTTATTGCAAAATGAGTTTTCAAATATTTATTTTTAATTAAGGTCTTCAATATATATTTGTGCTTTTAAATTTTGTTTTTTAAAAAAAAGACCTTATATGATGTTTTTAAAACTCTTGTGCATTTTTGAAGACTATAGTATGTTATCATCTCTTATGGATTTTTATGGCATGAGCTTACTTGTGATATCTTAGCCTACACTTTTATCATTATGATTTGTGCTAGATTTGTTTTAAGAATTGTGTAGGATTTACATATTTTCACAAATGGCCATTTTCGTCATTATTTGTCAAGAAAAGGCATAAATTATCGAGGTACGTTTACTTGTGTTATTCTTACTCTTATGACTCGATATATGTATTGCCATGTGCCTATGTGCTTGTTTTTCATAGTATTTCATACAAATGCCATTAAGAGGATTTTTAGATTTTTTGAAAGGCACTATTTGATATTTGATTGCACATATTTGCTTTGTCAACTTTTGTTCAAATACTTTTTTTAAATGAGGTCTCAATTATATAATGCTATCGGATTCTCAAATTTCAAAAGAGACCTTTTGTAGCTTTCTTAAGCTTATTTGAACTTGCATGATTTATTAGACTCTTGATGATATTCTAAATGCATAGTATGTGTTTGTTGCTTCATGATCTATATATATATATATATAGTGTCTATTCCTACTATGCTCTTTTGCAAGATATTTTGTGATTGATGATTGAAGCATGTTTTTACACTTGGGCTATTTTTTCTTGCTTATATAAGCGATGCCATTAATGAGTTTGTTTAGTTGTGTAGATGAGAAACGAAGTACTCCAAATATTGTTACCTCAAAACATTTGGATGTAAATGTTCTATTGTGAACATCTTAGACCAGTTGGATGCCCTATGATGATAGTAATGAAGTAGACAAAAAGGGTATTCCGGAACAAACTCGATGACCAAGGCAACATTGGTCGAACTAAGGCAAGGTTAGTAGCTCGAAGGTATTTTCAAGAAGAAGGTAATTGATTTTGATGTAACATTTGCACTCATAGCACATTTAGTAGCTATTTGCATTTTACTTGTCCATTCTTGTTTTAAGAAAATTTCAATCTTTACCAAATGGATGTTAAATCCAATTTTCTCAATGGTTTTATTCAAGAAGAAGTCTATGTAAAACTACCTCAGGGCTTTAAATTTTTATAGGCCAAATGATTTTTATAAAAGGCGTTGTATGGTTTAAAACAAGTACCCCATGTATGGTATGATAGACTTAACTATTTTTGCTAAATGATTTTACAAGAGGTAAAGTTGATACTACTCTCTTTGTTTTTTTGAAAAAGGGCAAGATTGTAAACTTGTGCATATTTATGAGAATATTTTTGGTGCTACTAATGAATATTTGTGCAAGATATTTTTCTAAGTTGATACTAGGTGAACTCGAGATGAGCATGATGGGGAGCTCAATTTATTGCTTGGACTTCAAATTATTCAATGCCAAGAAGATGGTTATATTTCAAAAAGAACTCTTGAAAGAGTTAAGCATTGAAGAAAGAAGAACTATCTCAACCTTTATGGCTAAAGATTGACAAAGGTTGAGAAAGGCATGTCAGTTGACAAACAAATTCGAGGCATGTCTTCTTGTATTATTACTATAGACTCGACATTCCATATACCTTATGTCTATATGCTCGACTTCAAAAATTATCCCAACGAATCTCATTAAAGTGCCATTAAAAGAAATTTTCAAATATTTGAAAGGCACTTCTTCTTATGACTTGTTGTATCCAAAGCTTTAAAACGTTCTTATTTTTTCGGGATAACAAGTTCGGTATCTATTATACGGTTATTCGTATTCAAAATTTGTTAAATCATAATCGAACTAAACATATTGAGATTCGATATATTTTTTAAGGATTGTGATTTTTAACAAAAACTTGAGATATGTTCAATTCCGTCTCAAGGATAACTCGCGGACTCTTTGATCGTTAACCGCCGAGTATTTTACCTCATTTCGAGCTTGATTATGACATAATGTATATTGAATAAGGTCTACATTTGCATTTTGCACGTTTTAAAACTTAGGCTTAAAAAATCGGATTTTCGGATCAAATTCTGGATTTTGCAAATCAAACGAAGCAGTGGGCAACCAGTGGCGAGGGCGAACGGTTGCCCACCTGCTCATGGTCGCCCTTGCCCATGACGGTCACCCTAAGGGATTTTTGGTTAAAATGCTTCTGTTTTCCGAGACTTAGCCATTTTGGCTCTTTTGGTTCATTTTTCGTCCCTTTTGTCATTTTCACACACAATTCACTTCAAATGTATTTTTGTTGCATAAATTATATATCTTGGGGATTGTCTAGCTCGTTTATCATCATTGATGCTCATCTTTACCGATTGAATGGTAAGAATCTCACTCTCTTTAGCTCAATCAGGTTGAACCCTTGAGTTTGTGGCTTATATGTATTTTTCTTAATGCAATTCATATATTTTTGTGATGAGCTTATTGATTGTTGATGATTGACATTTGTTAAATTGCATTTGGTGATGAAAACTTGGCTTGATTTCATTTACAAGGGCTATATATATCTTTCTCAATTTTTTACGCCCGCCAAGTGTTCGATAAACGTTTCAATGAAAAATTCATCACCTACATGATTCTCTCGATTTCAAAAGTCTTATACATTTATAGAGATCATGTTTTGCTTATCAAATGAATTTTCATAAACCTCTACAAGTCGTATGATTCGACTTTTCCTCCTATTTGGTTTATAAGCTTCAATGCTCAAATAGCTCGACATCGGCTTTGTTGCGCACTTTGATATGAATATATGATGTATTTATCGTGCTAACATTCTTTTTGATGATTCCAAAGGGGGAGAAACAGGTTATAAGCTCATTAGCTCATAAAAGCTAAGATAAGCTTAACGAAAAAGAAGTTATAAGCTATGGCTTCATAAAGCCATAAGTTGTGGATCATATTTAGTCCACTTGGTGCATTATGGTTATGTATGAATCATGGTCCATTGGTTGTAGTATGGACTTATATACGGTTCTAATGATGTATCTTTGAGGGGGAAGCTTTTAAGTTTTGATACTTAAGCTCAATATCGAAAAAGCTAATATTTTAGCTTATGTTTAAGTTGCTTCTATATAACTCTTGTTGTGCATGTTGATAGGGGAGCATTTGCTATATGTGTTTGAATTTCTCTACTCCCATCCCCGTGTTTTTATTGCATGGAATGTTGTCGCTCACAACGGAAAGTTCCTTTTACCGGTAAAAATATTTTGTTTTCAAAATAAACCTCGTTAAAATTGTTTTGGTTTGTAATCATCAAAAAGGGAGATTGTTTGATAAATGATTTTATCATGATTTTGATGATTTTGTTTTTGTCACCAAAACAATGTTTTTAAAGGTTGTCCAAATACTCCTAAATGATTTAAAATGATTTTAATATTTTTGAGTATTTCCTCAAGTTTATTTTATGATAATAATGGACAACACTTTTAATGATTTTATGTCAATGGGCTTTTACTCCTAAACAAGATTTCTAAATGTTGTCTAAATACTCCCGATTGGTTTAAAATGTTTTTACTAAATTTTCGGAGTATTTCTTGAGTTTTATTTTCGATAAAAATTGGACAACATTTTAAATCTCGTGGTCTGGCCGAGTGTCTATAGGGCAACCCTGCACCAAGATGTTTTTAGAAACAGAAAATGAGACAGATGTAATATTGGTCGTCGACGCAGTCGCCCCGTCAACCTGCACGGGAGTTCATTTGTGTTCAGAACTTCCGTCTTGTTTTTTGCTTGAGGGGGACCGGTCTTGTAGGGGTCGGTCGAAGACCCTGGACCGTCGCCCTATGTTAAATTGCTACGTTATGTTTCAAACTTTTATTTGGTCGACGACGGGTCGCCTGCGGCATTGACAACAAAAAATATGACCGTTTTGACAGACACATTTCCTTAAATTGTGGGATTGATTTCTAACAGCTATATTCTTGATTTTAATTGTATTTTTCTGTAGATTTTCAATCCCCAAGAGGAGCCTATGCTTGATCAATCATCTCCTATAAATAGAGGAAGTTTTGAGCAACCAATACAACAATTGAGACACAACACAACAAGATACACTTCAAGCAAATACTTGGTCTTTCATTGTTATTATTCTTGTTGTAAATTTGCCTAGCTTATCACTTTCACATCCTTGAGGTCTAGGCTATTCTTGATTACACTTTGCACTCAAATTGTATTATTAATTATTGAGTTGTAATCTTGATTTTTGGTTATCATTCAACACAAGATATCCTTGTGAGTGTTCTTGTGGTAAAGAGCACACTTGGATGATCTAGGTGATAGGTGCAAGAAGATTGTGGTGATCTTCTTATTGAGGTGTTGAAGAATTTGGTATTCTTCAAGGTTGAAGATTGTGGTAATCTTCACAAGGTGCCGTTGGAGATTGTGGTAATCTTCAAGAAGAGATTGTGGTAATCTCAAAGGTGGTGTTGAAGAAGAGTGTGGTGCTCTTCCAAGTGTTGTAAGTTGAATTTGTATTAATTTTGGTAATTAATAAAATTCTTTTTCTTTTTGAAATCCATCCCGGATATACTGGGGTGGTAGAGGATTAGGCCCTAGGTGGGTTGAACCTCTTTAAATCGACGTGTGTTGTTTACATTCCGCACCTTTATTATTGTGTTTGAGCATTCGGTTATAAAAGGAGGGCAAAATCGAAAAGATGGAGATAATCTATTTACCCCACCTCTAGATTATCGTAGCCGCTGGACTTACAAGTGGTATCAAAGCCAAACTCTTTGGCAAGCTCGTTTCACATCGCGAGTGAAGAGAAACGATCGTCGGCTACGAACGAAGCTCATCTTTCCGGCACCTCCACCACCAAGCCACCTCGGTTTGATTCCAAAAAATTTATATTTTGGAAAGAAAGAATGGAATGCTATTTACAAAGTTGCGGGTTCGACATTTGGAACACCGTCATTAATGGAGAATCCATTCCGATGAAAGATACACCACACACCTCAAAAGGCTTCAAAATGCTCAATGATGAAGAGAAGAAAATCATCTCCTTAAATGGTAAAGCTCTTAATATTTTACATTGTTCACTTACCACTTTGGAATTTGATCATGTTGTAGGTATTCGATCGGCACATGAAGTATGGCAAAATTAGAAGCCATCTATGAAGTATATGCAAATGAAAGGAGCAACTCAAAAGCATCTACTTCACAAATGGATACAACATCAAATCCAACAACATGGGATAAGCCTTCTACAACCTCCCATGATGAACAAGTTGAACAATGCCTCATGGGCATCGAAGAAGAAAACGAGGTAAGTTCTAAACCCTCTACTTCTTATGACAATGAATTGCAAAATGAATATAGTGATTTGCAAAATGATTATGATGAGCTACAAGATGAATTCCAAAACTTACTTGTTAAATACAAAAATTTGAAAAAGGAATTCATTGTTTTAAAAAATTATAAGGATAGTTTATTTACTTCCTATGAATCACTATCATGTGCTCACACCACCACTCTTGACAAGGTTAGAAACCTTGAGAAAGAAAATAGTACTCTTGTTGAGGATATAAATTGCTTGAAAAATGATTTATCTAAATCCAACTTAGTGCCGATAGAATGACCAATATTGTTGATTGTTGTAATAATTCAAACTAGAACTTGATCATAAGCCTAAGGCGTCAATCACATGAAAAAGAATCAAGTCTCTAAGCACGTTGGTCATTATGCTCCTAGAATTATTACATGCTTTTTTATTGCGGTAAAAGGGTCATACGGTAAATACTTGTCGGGCTAGAAATAGCTCTAATTATTGTTGGAGACCTAAAAGTCTTAAGACTAATCCCAAAGGACCCAAACACATGAGGGTACCACAAAACAATGTCATATTAGGTACCCGTGAAATAATGATCGAAGAAAATTCATACCGCCAAGAAGGCATCAAATGACCGTTTCATTTGATCAAAGAAGGAGAAACTATTCTCAACAAAGCCAATTTCCAAGAAGAGGGTACAATCAAAATGGGAAGAACACAATCCTTGGAATGGCAAAGACATCATCAACAAGATGATTTTCAAAAGAAGAAGAGACTTTCAACAATGGGAAGGCAACAAACCTTGAAATGGAGTAATCAAAGAAGTCATCATCAACAAAGTGACTTATCAAAGGGAAGATATCATCAACAATGGGAACGGCACAACCCATGGAATGGCGTAATTGGTAACCCGTATCTCCCTATTTAAATATGCATTTTATTTTGTTATTATGCATGCTTTTATTTGTGTCTTTATTGCAAAATGAGTTTTCAAATATTTATTTTTTAATTAAGGTCTTCAATATATATTTGTGCTTTTAAATTTTTTTTAAAAAAAAGACCTTATATGATGTTTTTAAAACTCTTGTGCATTTTTGAAGACTATAGTATGTTATCATCTCTTATGGATTTTTATGGCATGAGCTTACTTGTGATATCTCTTAGCCTACACTTTTATCATTATGATTTGTGCTAGATTTGTTTTAAGAATTGTGTAGGATTTACATATTTTCACAAATGGCCATTTTCGTCATTATTTGTCAAGAAAAGGCATAAATTATCGAGGTACGTTTACTTGTGTTATTCTTACTCTTATAGACTCGATATATGTATTGCCATGTGCCTATGTGCTTGTTTTTCATAGTATTTCATACAAATGCCATTAAGAGGATTTTTAGATTTTTTGAAAGGCACTATTTGATATTTGATTGCACATATTTGCTTTGTCAACTTTTGTTCAAATACTTTTTTTAAATGAGGTCTCAATTATATGCTATCGGATTCTCAAATTTCAAAAGAGACCTTTTGTAGCTTTCTTAAGCTTATTTGAACTTGCATGATTTATTAGACTCTTGATGATATTCTAAATGCATAGTATGTGTTTGTTGCTTCATGATCTATATATATATATATATAGTGTCTATTCCTACTATGCTCTTTTGCAAGATATTTTGTGATTGATGATTGAAGCATGTTTTTACACTTGGGCTATTTTTTCTTGCTTATATAAGCGATGCCATTAATGAGTTTGTTTAGTTGTGTAGATGAGAAACGAAGTACTCCAAATATTGTTACCTCAAAACATTTGGATGCAAATGTTCTATTGTGAACATCTTAGACCAATTGGATGCCCTATGATGATAGTAATGAAGTAGACAAAAAGGGTATTCGGAACAAACTCGATGACCAAGGCAACATTGGTCGAACTAAAGGCAAGGTTAGTAGCTCGAAGGTATTTTCAAGAAGAAGGTAATTGATTTTGATGTAACATTTGCACTCATAGCACATTTAGTAGCTATTTGCATTTTACTTGTCCATTCTTGTTTTAAGAAAATTTCAAGCTTTACCAAATGGATGTTAAATCCAATTTTCTCAATGGTTTTATTCAAGAAGAAGTCTATGTAAAACAACCTCCGGGCTTTAAATTTTTATAGGCCAAATGATTTTTATAAAAGGCGTTGTATGGTTTAAAACAAGTACCCCATGTATGGTATGATAGACTTAGCTATTTTTGCTAAATGATTTTACAAGAGGTAAAGTTGATACTACTCTCTTTGTTTTTTTTTTGAAAAAGGGCAAGATTGTAAACTTGTGCATATTTATGAGAATATTTTGGTGCTACTAATGAATATTTGTGCAAGATATTTTTCTAAGTTGATACTAGGTGAACTCGAGATGAGCATGATGGGGGAGCTCAATTTATTGCTTGGACTTCAAATTATTCAATGCCAAGAAGATGGTTATATTTCAAAAGAACTCTTGAAAGAGTTAAGCATTGAAGAAAGAAGAACTATCTCAACCTTTATGGCTAAAGATTGACAAAGGTTGAGAAAGGCATGTCGGTTGACAAACAAATTCGAGGTATGTCTTCTTGTATTATTCCTATAGACTCGACATTCCATATACCTTATGTCTATATGCTCGACTTCAAAAATTATCCCAACGAATCTCATTAAAGTGCCATTAAAAGAAATTTTCAAATATTTGAAGGCACTTCTTCTTATGACTTGTTGTATCCAAAACTTTAAAACGTTCTTATTTTTTCGGGATAACAAGTTCGGTATCTATTATACGGTTATTCGTATTCAAAATTTGGTTCGTCATAATCGAACTAAACATATTGAGATTCGATATATTTTTAAGGGATTGTGATTTTTAACAAAAACTTGAGATATGTTCAATTCCGTCTCAAGGATAACTCGCGGACTCTTTGATCGTTAACCGCCGAGTATTTTACCTCATTTCGAGCTTGATTATAACATAATGTATATTGAATAAGGTCTACATTTGCATTTTGCACGTTTTAAAACTTAGGGGCGAAAAAAATCGGATTTGGATCAAATTCTCGGATTTTGCAAATCAAGCGAGCAGTGGGCAACCAGGCAGGGGCGAACGGTCGCCCACCTGCTCGCCGTCGCTCTCTTGCCCATGACCGGTTGCCCTAAGGGATTTTTTGGTTAAAATGCTACATTTTCCGGACTTAGCCATTTTTGGCTCTTTTGGTTCATTTTTCGTCCCCTTTTGTCATTTTCACACACAATTCACTTCAAATGTATTTTGTTGCATAAATTATATATCTTGGGGATTGTCTAGCTCGTTTATCATCATTGATGCTCATCTTTACCGATTGAATGGTAAGAATCTCACTCTCTTTAGCTCAATTGGGTTGAACCTCTGAGTTTGTGGCTTATATGTATTTTTTTAATGCAATTCATATATTTTTGTGATGAGCTTATTGATTGTTGATGATTGACATTTGTTAAATTGCATTTGGTGATGAAAAACTTGGCTTGATTTCATTTACAAGGGCTATATATATCTTTCTCAATTTTTACGCCCGCCAAGTGTTCGATAAAACGTTTCAATGAAAAATTCATCACCTACATGATTCTCTCGATTTCTAAAGTCTTATACATTTATAGAGATCATGTTTTGCTTATCAAATGAATTTTCATAAACCTCTACAAGTCGTATGATTCGACTTTTCCCTCCTATTTGGTTTATAAGCTTCAATGCTCAAATAGCTCGATACATCGGCTTTGTTGCGCACTTTGATATGAATATATGATGTATTTATCGTGCTAACATTCTTTTTGATGATTCCAAAGGGGAGAAACAGGTTATAAGCTCATTAGCTCATAAAAGCTAAGATAAGCTTAACGAAAAGAAGTTATAAACTATGGCTTCATAAAGCCATAAGTTGTGGATCATATTTAGTCCACTTGGTGCATTATGGTTATGTATGAATCATGGTCCATTGGTTGTAGTATGGACTTATATACGGTTCTAATGATGTATCTTTGACAGGGAAGCTTTTAAGTTTTTGATACTTAAGCTCAATATCGAAAAGCTAATATTTTAGCTTATGTTTAAGTTGTTTCTATATAACTCTTGTTGTGCATGTTGATAGGGAGCATTTGCTATATGTGTTTGAATTTCTCTACTCCCATCTCTGTGTTTTTATTGCATGGAATGTTGTCGCTCACAACGGAAAGTTCCTTTTCACCGGTAAAAATATTTTGTTTTCAAAATAGACCTCGTTAAAATTGTTTTGGTTTGTAATCATCAAAAGGGGAGATTGTTTGATAAATGATTTTATCATGATTTTGATGATTTTGTTTTTGTCACCAAAACAATGTTTTTAAAGAGTTGTCCAAATACTCCTAAATGATTTAAAATGATTTTAATATTTTCCGAGTATTTCCTCAAGTTTATTTTATGATAATAATGGACAACACTTTTAATGATTTTATGTCAATGGGCTTTTACTCCTAAACAAGATTTCTAAATGTTGTCTAAATACTCCCGATTGGTTTAAAATGTGTTTACTAAATTTTGGAGTATTTCTTGAGTTTTATTTTCGACAAAAATTGGACAACATTTTGTCTCGTGGTCGACCGGCCGCCCTATAGGGCAACCCGCACTGAAGATGTTTTTAGAAACAGAAAATGAGACAGATGTAATATTGGTCAGTCGACGGTCGCCCCTCGTCGACCGGTACACCGGGAGTTCATTTGTGTTACAGAACTTCTGTCTTGTTTTTTGCTTGAGGGGGACCGGTCCTTGTAGGGGTCGACCGGTCGAAGACCCCTTGGACCGGTCGCCCTATGTTAAATTGCTACGTTATGTTTCAAACTTTTATTTTCGCGACCGGTCATCGCCCTGTGCATCGATGACAAAAATATGACCGTTTGACAAATGGACACATTTCCTTAAATTGTGGGATTGATTTCTAACAGCTATATTCTTGATTTTAATTGTATTTTTCTGTAGATTTTCAATCCCCAAGAGGAGCCTATGCTTGATCAATCATCTCCTATAAATAGAGGAAGTTTTGGAGCAACCAATACAACAATTGAGACACAACACAACAAGATACACTTCAAGCAAATACTTGGTCTTTCATTGTTATTATTCTTGTTGTAAATTTGCCTAGCTTATCACTTTCACATCCTTGAGGTCTAGGCTATTCTTGATTACACTTTGCACTCAAATTGTATTATTCATTATTGAGTTGTAATCTTGATTTTTTGGTTATCATTCAACACAAGATATCCTTGTGAGTGTTCTTGTGGTAAGAGCACACTTGGATGATCTAGGTGATAGGTGCAAGAAGATTGTGGTGATCTTCTTATTGAGGTGTTGAAGAATTTGGTATTCTTCAAGGTTGAAGATTGTGGTAATCTTCACAAGGTGCGCGTTGGAGATTGTGGTAATCTTCAAGAAGAGATTGTGGTAATCTCAAAGGTGGTGTTGAAGAAGAGTGTGGTGCTCTTCCAAGTGTTGTAAGTTGAATTTGTATTAATTTTGGTAATTAATAAAATTCTTTTTCTTTGAAATCCATCCCGGATATCTTTGGGGTGGTAGAGGATTAGGCCCTAGGTGGGTTGAACCTCTTTAAATCGACGTGTGTTGTTTACATTCCGCACCTTTATTATTGTGTTTGAGCATTCGGTTTATAAAAGGAGGGCAAAATCGAAAAGATGGAGATAATCTATTTACCCCCTGTAGATTATCGTAGCCGCTTGGACTTACAAGTGGTATCAAAGCCAAACTCTTTGGCAAGCTCGTTTCACATCGCAAGTGAAGAGAAACGATCGTCGGCTCTTAACGAAGCTCATCTTTCCATCACCTCCACCACCAAGCCACCTCGGTTTGATTCCAAAAATTTATATTTTGGAAAGAAAGAATGGAATGCTATTTACAAAGTTGCGGGTTCGACATTTGGAACACCGTCATTAATGGAGAATCCATTCCGATGAAAGATACACCACACACCTCAAAAGGCTTCAAAAAGCTCAATGATGAAGAGAAGAAAATCATCTCCTTAAATGGTAAAGCTCTTAATATTTTACATTGTTCACTTACCACTTTGGAATTTGATCATGTTGTAGGTATTCGATCGGCACATGAAGTATGGCAAAAATTAGAAGCCATCTATGAAGTATATGCAAATGAAAGGAGCAACTCAAAAGCATCTACTTCACAAAGGATACAACATCAAATCCAACAACATGGGATAAGCCTTCTACAACCTCCCATGATGAACAAGTTGAACAATGCCTCATGGGCATCGAAGAAGAAAACGAGGTAAGTTCTAAACCCTCTACTTCTTATGACAATGAATTGCAAAATGAATATAGTGATTTGCAAAATGATTATGATGAGCTACAAGATGAATTCCAAAACTTACTTGTTAAATACAAAAATTTGAAAAATGAATTCATTGTTTTAAAAAATGATAAGGATAGTTTATTTACTTCCTATGAATCACTATCATGTGCTCACACCACCACTCTTGACAAGGTTAGAAACCTTGAGAAAGAAAATAGTACTCTTGTTGAGGATATAAATTGCTTGAAAAATGATTTATCTAAATCCAACTTGAGTGCCGATAGAATGACCAATATTGTTGATTGTTGTAATAATTGAAACTAGAACTTGATCATAAGCCTAAGGGCGTCAATCACATAAAAAGAATCAAGTCTCTAAGCACGTTGGTCATTATGCTCCTAGAATTATTACATGCTTTTATTGCGGTAAAAAGGGTCATACGGTAAATACTTGTCGGGCTAGAAATAGCTCTAATTATTGTTGGAGACCTAAAAGTCTTAAGACTAATCCCAAAGGACCCAAACACATGAGGTACCACAAAACAATGTCATATTAGGTACCCGTGAAATAATGATCGAAGAAAATTCATACCGCCAAGAAGGCATCAAATGACCGTTTCATTTGATCAAAGAAGGAGAAACTATTCTCAACAAAGCCAATTTCCAAGAAGAGGGTACAATCAAAAATGGGAAGAACACAATCCTTGGAATGGCAAAGACATCATCAACAAGATGATTTTCAAAGAAGAAGAGACTTTCAACAATGGGAAGGCAACAAACCTTGGAAATGGAGTAATCAAAGAAGTCATCATCAACAAAGTGACTTTTCAAAGGGAAGATATCATCAACAATGGGAACGGCACAACCCATGGAAATGGCGTAATTGGTAACCCGTATCTCCCTATTTAAATATGCATTTTATTTTGTTATTATGCATGCTTTTATTTGTGTCTTTATTGCAAAATGAGTTTTCAAATATTTATTTTTTAATTAAGGTCTTCAATATATATTTGTGCTTTTAAATTTTTTTTTTTTTAAAAAAAAGACCTTATATGATGTTTTTAAAACTCTTGTGCATTTTTGAAGACTATAGTATGTTATCATCTCTTATGGATTTTTATGGCATGAGCTTACTTGTGATATCTTAGCCTACACTTTTATCATTATGATTTGTGCTAGATTTGTTTTAAGAATTGTGTAGGATTTACATATTTTCACAAATGGCCATTTTCGTCATTATTTGTCAAGAAAAGGCATAAATTATCGAGGTACGTTTACTTGTGTTATTCTTACTCTTATAGACTCGATATATGTATTGCCATGTGCCTATGTGCTTGTTTTTCATAGTATTTCATACAAATGCCATTAAGAGGATTTTTAGATTTTTGAAAGGCACTATTTGATATTTGATTGCACATATTTGCTTTGTCAACTTTTGTTCAAATACTTTTTTTTTTTTTTTAAATGAGGTCTCAATTATATGCTATCGGATTCTCAAATTTCAAAAGAGACCTTTTGTAGCTTTCTTAAGCTTATTTGAACTTGCATGATTTATTAGACTCTTGATGATATTCTAAATGCATAGTATGTGTTTGTTGCTTCATGATCTATATATATATATATAGTGTCTATTCCTACTATTCTCTTTTGCAAGATATTTTGTGATTGATGATTGAAGCATGTTTTTACACTTGGGCTATTTTTTCTTGCTTATATAAGCGATGCCATTAATGAGTTTGTTTAGTTGTGTAGATGAGAAACGAAGTACTCCAAATATTGTTACCTCAAAACATTTGGATGCAAATGTTCTATTGTGAACATCTTAGACCAATTGGATGCCCTATGATGATAGTAATGAAGTAGACAAAAAGGGTATTCCGGAACAAACTCGATGACCAAGGCAACATTGGTCGAACTAAGGCAAGGTTAGTAGCTCGAAGGTATTTTCAAGAAGAAGGTAATTGATTTTGATGTAACATTTGCACTCATAGCACATTTAGTAGCTATTTGCATTTTACTTGTCCATTCTTATTTTAAGAAAATTTCAAGCTTTACCAAATGGATGTTAAATCCAATTTTCTCAATGGTTTTATTCAAGAAGAAGTCTATGTAAAACAACCTCCAGGGGCTTTAAATTTTTATAGGCCAAATGATTTTTATAAAAGGCGTTGTATGGTTTAAAACAAGTACCCCATGTATGGTATGATAGACTTAGCTATTTTTGCTAAATGATTTTACAAGAGGTAAAGTTGATACTACTCTCTTTCTTTTTTTTTGAAAAAGGGCAAGATTGTAAACTTGTGCATATTTATGAGAATATTTTTGGTGCTACTAATGAATATTTGTGCAAGATATTTTTCTAAGTTGATACTAGGTGAACTCGAGATGAGCATGATGGGGGAGCTCAATTTATTGCTTGGACTTCAAATTACTCAATGCCAAGAAGATGGTTATATTTCAAAAGAACTCTTGAAAGAGTTAAGCATTGAAGAAAGAAGAACTATCTCAACCTTTATGGCTAAAGATTGACAAAGGTTGAGAAAGGCATGTCGGTTGACAAACAAATTCGAGGTATGTCTTCTTGTATTATTCCTATAGACTCGACATTCCATATACCTTATGTCTATATGCTCGACTTCAAAAATTATCCCAACGAATCTCATTAAAGTGCCATTAAAAGAAATTTTCAAATATTTGAAAGGCACTTCTTCTTATGACTTGTTGTATCCAAAACTTTAAAACGTTCTTATTTTTTTCGGGATAACAAGTTCGGTATCTATTATACGGTTATTCGTATTCAAAATTTGTTCGTCATAATCGAACTAAACATATTGAGATTCGATATATTTTTAAGGGATTGTGATTTTTAACAAAAACTTGAGATATGTTCAATTCCGTCTCAAGGATAACTCGCGGACTCTTTGATCGTTAACCACGAGTATTTTACCTCATTTCGAGCTTGATTATAACATAATGTATATTGAATAAGGTCTACATTTGCATTTTGCACGTTTTAAAACTTAGGGCGAAAAAATCGGATTTTCGGATCAAATTCGGATTTTGCAAATCAAGCGAGCATGGGCAAGCAGCAGGCGGGGGCGAACGGTCGCCCCACTTTCGACCGGTCGCGCTTGCCCATGACCGGTTGCCCTAAGGGATTTTTTTTTGGTTAAAATGCTTCGCATTTTCCGAGACTTAGCCATTTTTGGCTCTTTTGGTTCATTTTTCGTCCCCTTTTGTCATTTTCACACACAATTCACTTCAAATGTATTTTGTTGCATAAATTATATATCTTGGGGATTGTCTAGCTCGTTTATCATCATTGATGCTCATCTTTACCGATTGAATGGTAAGAATCTCACTCTCTTTAGCTCAATTGGGTTGAACCTTGAGTTTGTGGCTTATATGTATTTTTCTTAATGCAATTCATATATTTTTGTGATGAGCTTATTGATTGTTGATGATTGACATTTGTTAAATTGCATTTGGTGATGAAAAACTTGGCTTGATTTCATTTACAAGGGCTATATATATCTTTCTCAATTTTTACGCCCCAAGTGTTCGATAAAACGTTTCAATGAAAAATTCATCACCTACATGATTCTCTCGATTTCTAAAGTCTTATACATTTATAGAGATCATGTTTTGCTTATCAAATGAATTTTCATAAACCTCTACAAGTCGTATGATTCGACTTTTCCCTCCTATTTGGTTTATAAGCTTCAATGCTCAAATAGCTCGATACATCGGCTTTGTTGCGCACTTTGATATGAATATATGATGTATTTATCGTGCTAACATTCTTTTTGATGATTCCAAAGGGGAGAAACAGGTTATAAGCTCATTAGCTCATAAAAGCTAAGATAAGCTTAACGAAAAGAAGCTATAAGCTATGGCTTCATAAAGCCATAAGTTGTGGATCATATTTAGTCCACTTGGTGCATTATGGTTATGTATGAATCATGGTCCATTGGTTGTAGTATGGACTTATATACGGTTCTAATGATGTATCTTTGTGAGGGGGAAGCTTTTAAGTTTTTGATACTTAAGCTCAATATCGAAAAGCTAATATTTTAGCTTATGTTTAAGTTGCTTCTATATAACTCTTGTTGTGCATGTTGATAGGGGAGCATTTGCTATATGTGTTTGAATTTCTCTACTCCCATCCCCTGTGTTTTTATTGCATGGAATGTTGTCGCTCACAACGGAAAGTTCCTTTTAGGTAAAAATATTTTGTTTTCAAAATAGACCTCGTTAAAATTGTTTTGGTTTGTAATCATCAAAAAGGGGGAGATTGTTTGATAAATGATTTTATCATGATTTTGATGATTTTGTTTTTGTCACCAAAACAATGTTTTTAAAGGTTGTCCAAATACTCCTAAATGATTTAAAATGATTTTAATATTTTCGAGTATTTCCTCAAGTTTATTTTATGATAATAATGGACAACACTTTTAATGATTTTATGTCAATGGGCTTTTACTCCTAAACAAGATTTCTAAATGTTGTCTAAATACTCCCGATTGGTTTAAAATGTTTTTACTAAATTTTCGGAGTATTTCTTGAGTTTTATTTTCGATAAAAATTGGACAACATTTGTCTCGAAGTCGACCGGCCGCCCTATAGGGCAACCCGTGCACTGAAGATGTTTTTAGAAACAGAAAATGAGACAGATGTAATATTGGTGGTCGACCGCCGCCGCCCGTCGACCGGTGCACAGGGAGTTCATTTGTGTTCGTAACTTCTGTCTTGTTTTTTGCTTGAGGGGACCGGTCCTTGTAGGGTCCGGCCGAAGACCCTTGGACCGGTCGCCCTATGTTAAATTGCTACGTTATGTTTCAAACTTTTATTTCGGACGACGGTCTGCATACATTGACAAACAAAAATATGACCGTTTGTACAGACACATTTCCTTAAATTGTGGGATTGATTTCTAACACTATATTCTTGATTTTAATTGTATTTTTCTGTAGATTTTCAATCCCCAAGAGGAGCCTATGCTTGATCAATCATCTCCTATAAATAGAGGAAGTTTTGGAGCAACCAATACAACAATTGAGACACAACACAACAAGATACACTTCAAGCAAATACTTGGTCTTTCATTGTTATTATTCTTGTTGTAAATTTGCCTAGCTTATCACTTTCACATCCTTGAGGTCTAGGCTATTCTTGATTACACTTTGCACTCAAATTGTATTATTCATTATTGAGTTGTAATCTTGATTTTTGGTTATCATTCAACACAAGATATCCTTGTGAGTGTTAACTGTGGTAAGAGCACACTTGGATGATCTAGGTGATAGGTGCAAGAAGATTGTGGTGATCTTCTTATTGAGGTGTTGAAGAATTTGGTATTCTTCAAGGTTGAAGATTGTGGTAATCTTCACAAGGTGCCGTTGGAGATTGTGGTAATCTTCAAGAAGAGATTGTGGTAATCTCAAAGGTGGTGTTGAAGAAGAGTGTGGTGCTCTTCCAAGTGTTGTAAGTTGAATTTGTATTAATTTTGGTAATTAATAAAATTCTTTTTCTTTGAAATCCATCCGGATATCTTTGGGGTGGTAGAGGATTAGGCCCTAGGTGGGTTGAACCTCTTTAAATCGCGTGTGTTGTTTACATTCCGCACCTTTATTATTGTGTTTGAGCATTCGGTTATAAAAGGAGGGCAAAATCGAAAAGATGGAGATAATCTATTTACCCCCCAGATTATCGTAGCCGCTTGGACTTACAAGTGGTATCAAAGCCAAACTCTTTGGCAAGCTCGTTTCACATCGCAAGTGAAGAGAAACGATCGTCGGCTACTAACAAGCTCATCTTTCCAGCCACCTCCACCACCAAGCCACCTCGGTTTGATTCCAAAAATTTATATTTTGGAAAGAAAGAATGGAATGTTATTTACAAAGTTGCGGGTTCGACATTTGGAACACCGTCATTAATGGAGAATTCATTCCGATGAAAGATACACCACACACCTCAAAAGGCTTCAAAAAGCTCAATGATGAAGAGAAGAAAATCATCTCCTTAAATGGTAAAGCTCTTAATATTTTACATTGTTCACTTACCACTTTGGAATTTGATCATGTTGTAGGTATTCGATCGGCACATGAAGTATGGCAAAATTAGAAGCCATCTATGAAGTATATGCAAATGAAAGGAGCAACTCAAAAGCATCTACTTCACAAATGAATACAACATCAAATCCAACAACATGGGATAAGCCTTCTACAACCTCCCATGATGAACAAGTTGAACAATGCCTCATGGGCATCGAAGAAGAAAACGAGGTAAGTTCTAAACCCTCTACTTCTTATGACAATGAATTGCAAAATGAATATAGTGATTTGCAAAATGATTATGATGAGCTACAAGATGAATTTCAAAACTTACTTGTTAAATATAAAAATTTGAAAAATGAATTCATTGTTTTAAAAAATGATAAGGATAGTTTATTTACTTCCTATGAATCACTATCATGTGCTCACACCACCACTCTTGACAAGGTTAGAAACCTTGAGAAAGAAAATAGTACTCTTGTTGAGGATATAAATTGCTTGAAAAATGATTTATCTAAATCCAACTTGAGTGCCGATAGAATGACCAATATTGTTGATTGTTGTAATAATTGAAACTAGAACTTGATCATAAGCCTAAGGGCGTCAATCACATGAAAAAGAATCATGTCTCTAAGCACGCTGGTCATTATGCTCCTAGAATTATTACATGCTTTTATTGCGGTAAAAGGGTCATACGGTAAATACTTGTCGGGCTAGAAATAGGTCTAATTATTGTTGGAGACCTAAAAGTCTTAAGACTAATCCCAAAGGACCCAAACACATGAGGGTACCACAAAACAATGTCATATTAGGTACCGGCGAAATAATGATCGAAGAAAATTCATACCGCCAAGAAGGCATCAAATGACGTTTCATTTGATCAAAGAAGGAGAAACTATTCTCAACAAAGCCAATTTCCAAGAAAGGGTACAATCAAAAATGGGAAGAACACAATCCTTGGAAATGGCAAAGACATCATCAACAAGATGATTTTCAAAGAAGAAGAGACTTTCAACAATGGGAAGGCAACAAACCTTGGAAATGGAGTAATCAAAAAGTCATCATCAACAAAGTGACTTATCAAAGGGAAGATATCATCAACAATGGGAACGGCACAACCCATGGAAATGGCGTAATTGGTAACCCGTATCTCCCTATAAAAGCATGCATAATAACAAAATAAAATGCATATTTAAATAGGGAGATACGGGTTACCAATTACGCCATTTCCATGGGTTGTGTTGTTCCCATTGTTGATGATATCTTCCCTTGAGAAGTCACTTTGTTGATGATGACTTCTTTGATTGCTCCATTTCCAAGATTTGTTACCTTCCCATTGTTGATAGTCTCTTCTTCTTTGAAAGTCATCTTGATGATGTCTTTGCCATTTCCAAGGATTATGTTCTTCCCATTTTTGATTGTACCTCTTCTTGAAATTGGCTTTGTTGAGAATAGTTTCTCCTTCTTTGATCAAATGAAATGGTCATTTGATGTCTTCTTGGCGGTATAAATTTTCTTCGATCATTATTTCGCCGGGTACCTAATATGACATTGTTTTGTGGTACCCTCATGTGTTTGGGTCCTTTAGTATTAGCTTTGAGACTTTTAGGTCTCCAACAATAATTAGAGCTATTTCTTGCCCGACAAGAATTAGCCGTATGACCCTTTTACCGCAATAAAACAAGTAATAATTCTAGGAGCATAATGACCAACATGCTTAGAGACTTGATTCTTTTTCATATGATTGACAACATTAAACTTATGATCAAGTTCTAGTTTCGAATTATCACAATAATCATCAATTTCGGTCATATCATTGGTACTCAAGTTGGATTTAGCTAAATCCTTTTTCATGCCTTCAATATTCTCAACAAGAGTACTATTTACTTTTTCAAGGTTTCTAACCTTGTCAAGTGTGGTGGTGTGAGCACATGATAGTGATTCATAGGAAGTAAATAAACTATCCTTATCATTTTTCAAAACATTGAATTCCTTTTTCAAATTTTTGTATTTAACAAGTAAGCTTTGGAATTCATTTTGAAGTTCATCATAATCATTTTGCAAATCACTATAATCATTTTGTATAACAATATCATAGGAAATAGAGGGTTTAAGACATACCTCGTTTTCTTCTTCGATGCCCATAAGATAATATTCAACTTCTTCATAGTTGGAAGTTGTAGGAGGCTTGTTCCTTAGATTTGAACTTGTATCCCTTTGAGAAGTAGATGTTTTTGTTTGACTCCTTTCATTTGAAAATACTCCATAGATGGCTTCTAATTTTTGCCATACTTCATGTGCCGATCGAATTCCTACAATATGTTCATATTCCAAATTAGTAAATGAACAATACAAAATATTGAGAGCTTTACCGTTTAAGGAGATGATTTTCTTCTCTTCATCATTGAGCTCTTTGAATCCTTTGGAGGTGTGTGGTGTGTCTATCATCGAATGGATTCTCCATTTATGATGATGTTCCATAAATCGAACCCGCAACCTTGTAGATAACATTCCATTCTTTCTTTCCAAAATATAAAATTTTTGGAAGTAAATAGAGTGGCTTGGTGGTGGAGGTGCGGTAAGATGATCTTCGTTCGTAGCCGACGATCGTTCCTCTTCACTCGCAATGTGAAACGAGCTTGCCAAAGAGTTTGGCTCACGATACCACTTGTAAGTCCAAGCGGCTACGATAATCAGAGGGGATGTGAATAGATTATCTCCATCTTTTCGATTTCGCCTCTTTTTCGAACCAAATGCTCAAACACAATAATAAAGGTGCAGAATGTAAACAACACACGGCGATTTATAGAGGTTCAACCCACCTAGGCCTAATCCTCTACCACCCCAAAGATATCCAGGGATGGATTTCAAAAATAAAAAGATTTTATTAATTTACCACAAATTAATACAACACCAACTTACAACAACACCTTGAAGAGCACCACACTCTTCTTCAACACCACCTTTGAGATTACCACAATCTCACTTGAAGATTACCACAATCTCACTTGAAGATTACCACAATCTCTAACGGCACCTTGTGAAGATTACCACAATATTCAACCTTGAATAATACCAAATTCTTCAACACCTCAACAAGAAGATTACCACAATCTTCTTACACCTAACACCTAGATCACCCAAGTGTGTTCTTACCACAAGAACGCTTACAAGGATATCTTGTGTTGAATGATTACCCAATTTCAAGATTACAACTCGATAATTGATAATACAATAGAGTGCAAGTGTAATCAAAAAAAACCTAGACCTCAAGAATGTGAAAGTGAATAGCTAGGCAAATTATAACAAGAAATAAGATAATGTAAGAACAAGTGTATTCTTGAGTGTATCTTGTTGTGTTGTAGTTTTCTCTCTTGTTGTGTTGCTTCAATTCTTTCTCTATTTATAGAAGATGTCTTGTACATGACAGCTCCTCTTGGGGACATGAAATCAGTAAAAAATACCAAGACAATTGAAGAAAAGAGCTGTTAGAAATCAACCCCTTAAATTAAGGAAAGGTCATCGCAAACTCAACGGATAGTTTTTTGTCAAAAGAGGGGTTCGACCGGTCGCATGCAGAGATAAGTAGAAATAGAATTTATGCGATTTTTACGGGGGGACCGGTCAAAGGGGGTTCGACTCGCCCCTATGTGTGACCGGTTGGAGGGAACAATTTTGAGAAACAAAATGTGTCTGTTCTCGGGGTATGTTCAGTACCGAGTCGCCCAAGAGGGTCGGCCGAGCCGCCCTACCGATCGCCCGGGGCTGATCGGTCGCCCTCCTCCATTTCCCTTGATCCCGTTTTGTTCCAAAACTCAACACAGTACGGGTTGCCCTATAGCACCGGTCGAGCACTGAAACATAAGTATTGTCCAATTTTATATCGAAAATAAACTCCAAGAAATACTCCAAAAAATAGTAAAAACATTTTGGACCGATCGGGAGTATTAGGACAACATTGGGGACATAGTTTTGATGTAAAAACATTTTGACATAAAATCATTAAAAGCATTGTCCATTTTAGTCGAAAACAAACTTGAAGAAATACTCCAGGAAAATATTAAAACTATTTTAAATCATTTTAGAGTATTTGGACAACCTTTAGAAACATTGTTTTGGTATAAAAACAAAATCATCAAAATCATGATAAAACCATTTATCAAACAAATTCTTCCTGCCCCGCACGTGCCTACAGATGGGTCGTATCGTCTTCGTCTTATCATTCTAATTTTTAGTATGGTATATGCAGAGATCCCTATAGATTCTTCTGATGTTCCGATCAGACGTTCATATTACGATCCCGAGAAAGGTGTGCTTGAAAAAAGAATGGTATTTAAGGATAAGAAAAGACTACAAGTGTGTGTGAAAGATTATTCTGTGCGATTTGCAAGATGAGAGTACCGCGTCGTAGAGAGTAGTACAAAGTTGTGGAAAGTTGAATGTTGCCATTGCACGTCTGACATGGTATGTGATTGGAGTCTTCGAGCAATACTGAAACCAAAAATTGGATTATGGAAGATTACAAGATATGGTGGTGACCACACATGTCTAATGAATGAGATTTTCATTAATCATCGAAATATGTGTAAAAATATGATTGCACATTTGTTGGTGCGTAGTGTTCAATGTGATCCAGGTTGTGTTGTCAAACATGCCCAACAGCAGGTAAAGGAAAAATATGGATGGGAAATATCATATCATAAGGCATGGCATGGCTTGAAACGTGTAAGGGAGAATGTTTATGGCACTTGGGAGAGTTCGGTTAGAATGTTGCCAAAGTACATGGGTGCTTTACAGAAATGGAATCCTGGGACTGTTGTTGAGTGGGTTCATAGAGAGGTAGATGTGCGCGGTATCCGAACACTATTTTATGTGTTTTGGGCATTCAAACCATGTGTCTAGGGGTTCAAACACGAGTTGTTGATTGTTGTGGGTTTAGATGCTAACAATATGATATTGCCCCTTGCTTTTGCCATAGTGGATGAAGAAACATATGGTTCTTGGAGATGGTTTCTTCACATGTTTTCTACGCACATAGTGCAAGATGCAGAGGGAGTGTGTATTATCTCTGATTGACATCGTGGTCTAATGACAGCTGTAGGGGAGAACCCAGACTTTTCACCACCTCGTGGAGCTCATCGTTATTGTCTCAGACACTTCTGTTCGAACTTCTATAATAAATTCAAAAATGTTGTACTGAAAGATTTAGTGTGGCAAGCTGGTGGAGAGTACAATGTAAGAAAGTTTAAACTAAAGATGGAACAAATTAAGGCACATAACGAGGGGGCTTATGCATGGCTTCAATGACATGATCCAACTAAATGGACACTTGCACACGATGGGGGAATGCGATGTGGTATAATGACTACTAATATTTTGAGTGCATCAATGGAATGCTAAAAGGTGCACGTCGTCTACCTATCACAGCTATAGTTGAGATCACATTTTATAGAATGGTCAAATATTTTATGGATAGGCAAGCATCGGGTTACAGAATGTTGGGTAAGAACCAATTATGGCCAGATCACGAGCCAGGAAATATGAAAAGGCACGAGACAATCAATTGATTTGGTGGTCAAAACGCGTTTGATAGAGGTGAACAATGCGCACAGGTTCGACGACACGCCATTTAATTGGTGGGAGACATCGAGTCAACGTTGTTAAATTGAGTACCCAGGAGTGCAGCTGTGGAAAATGGAGGGAGTATGGTATATTATATGCGCACGTGATGCAGGTGTGCAGGCATTATCGAGTCAATGCATC
Organism: Rehmannia glutinosa; assembly: GCA_016081115.2. Taxonomy (NCBI): domain Eukaryota; kingdom Viridiplantae; phylum Streptophyta; class Magnoliopsida; order Lamiales; family Orobanchaceae; genus Rehmannia; species Rehmannia glutinosa. The sequence goes on from JABTTQ020001916.1 coordinate 166,748, forward strand.
TCGGTTTGTTAATCCATATTCTGACATGGCATCTTATATCGCAATATATAATGGTAAATTTGAACCATTGTCGGATGAAGATTATCGGGATCCTCCATCTTTTTATATCATACATAGTACGAGAAAAGACGCCTCGTAGACGTGGCCGTGAAGTTACTAGTAGAATTCATGGTGAGATGAATATGCCACAGAAACGGGCAGGCGGCAAAGAAGCACGAGCTTGACATGTGTCTTAGTATGTTATGTAATAGTCTAGAACTTTCTTAATGGTATTGTAATGTAAAAGTCTAGAACTTTCTTAATGGTATTGTTATGTAATAGTCTAGAACTTTCTTAATGGTATTGTAATGTAATAGTCTAGAACTTTCTTAATGGTATTGTAATGTATTAGTCTAGAACTTTCTTAATGGTATTGTTATGTAATAGAACCAATCTTTCGTAATGGTATTTTTATTAACTTGTGATGTATATTGTTTATGCTTTTCTTAATGTCAACATTATCTAGTACGTTTACTTTTTTCTTGATGCCAATATCATGTAATGCCATTATTAATACGTATTTTTTTACCAGGATGGATCCTATTGTTCGTGTTTACGGTCCACGCAGGAGAGATATTTTGACTCAACGGTCTACACATCGTTCAGAGGATGTGTTAGCAGGAGCAGTGGACGTGATATTGTCCAAAAAGAGTGGTGCAGACGCGTTTTGGAAATTAGTTCAGACAAGAGGATTGCACCCTCGAGTAGTGTATTATTTACATGTGATGGGTCTTCACGGTGTTTATAGTTGTCGATCTATAAAGATTGACAACCATTTGATTATGGCACTTGTGGAGAGATGGCGTCCCGAGACACACATGATCCATTTTCCATTTTGGGAGGCTACTATTACATTACAGGATGTGGCATGCATATGGGGTCTTCCTATAGATGGATATCTGTTATAGGATTGGATCCTGACAGGAAAGGCGAAGAATTACAAGATTATTGTTACCAATTACTTGGTTTTAGGCCAGTCGCTTCTGAGTTCAGGGGTGCAAAGTTGTCAATATCAGCAATTGGGAGGTTTTTGACTAATAATGAGGTGAATGATGACACAGACGAAGGTTTTGTTGTGAGATATGCATGCGCATGTGCATTGACCTTGATAGGAGGTGTGATGATGCCAGGTTCGAACGAGGTTGCAGTCCCTACTATATATTTGAGGCACTTGGAGGATCTGCATGTGGTTTCGTCATTTAGTTGGGGGAGTGCAGTTCTAGTTGGGCTATATCGGGAGTTATGCAGTGCATCACAATGAGATGCCAGGATTATTGGTGGACCGATGCAGCTGTTATAGGTAAACTATTGTCATGTATTTTAATTTTTTTCAAATGTGTACAAATATATTGAAATATTTCTACATTTAATAGATATGGGCATGGTCGCGGATTAAAAGTATAGTGTCGAGGGGGATACGAAGTAGGATTAGTCAAATCGATTTAAATGTAGGATTAGTCAAATCGATTTCTACATTTTTGGCGGGCCAGCCCACCAACCCGCGAGGGGTTGGGTTGGGTTGAGGGTTCTCGGCCCCCCGCCCGCTTGACCCGTTTTAATGACTCTAAGTTTCATAGCTTGATAATCGTATAAATATGCTAATAAGCATAAAAATTGCATCCAAATTTACTACTACATCCTTGAAAAAAGTATACCGCCAATTTTAACACTTATTAAAAATTTAAAACATGACTAAGATGAAATGGGCGATGGAGTTGCGACGTGCGCGGTTATATGAAAAATCAATTTTCGAAGATCAAACACAAATACATAGTCTTGAATGTATTTTATTAATGATTATGAGGTATGATATTTTTTCTTTTTTGACTTCATCAATAAAAAATATTAAAGTATTACATGTCTATTGTCTAATGCTATTTTAAATTATTATAATGAATGAGATAGAAATCATAGAATTATTAGAAAACTGTACATGTCACGGTATAAAACGGAGGTCTCACAGATATACATTCGTGTATATATAATAATTGAAGATATTCATATAACAAGATTTTCGTTCTAATAGCAGAAGGTTTCGAAAAATAATACCTTCTTTTGCTATTAATACCTTCTAGTTTTGCATTATAATTTTTATTGTGTGATTTCATACTTAGTTGTTTTAAATAATATAATCTGATATATCAAAAAGTTGATAAACTCAATAATTGTGGTTAAGTAGATAATCGGAAATTAAGATACACAAATAATTTTTAAAATAATATATAAATTAAATATGATACAATATCAAAGACACGATTATTCAAATATTGAAATGCTTTTCTAATTTAAATTATTAGAAACACAATTAGTCAAATATTGAATACTTTTCTAATTTAAATTATCAAAAACACAATTATAATTATTGGAAAATTGAGATCTTTAGAAATTATTTTTCTTTTGAAAATAATTGTAGAATTATCTAATTGAAAATTTATTTGATTAGTAGGATGTATTACTTTTATTGGGATTAATTAAGTTTAAAATTAGTATAATTAGAGGTTTATTGGCCATAACGGATTTAATTTCTTATAGACCATACTAGACACATTTTAAATTAGCCCATTAGTCATTTTGTACTTATAATTTCAACTTTTAAAACTAGAGTAGTCGACCCATTAACCCATGTCATAATCTAGCCCATAATCCTTTAGCCCATTAGTGATTTATTTCTCAGCATTTTTAATTAAATCACTTAAGCCAACTATTTGCATATTCTATTGTTTTAGTTCCTAGACGTTTGGCCCAAACACATATACCCAACACCTTGGGCCCATCTACCAACCCGTCCCTAACCCGCGACCCATTCACCGACCTGGCTGATCGAACCTATTGCCTATAGATATTAAACGGTTGGCCGTTTAAACCCAAAAAAAGAGATTTAGGGCCTTATTGATAAAATATTTATTACGAAATAACATTTTCTAACCAAAGTTGACTGATATGTGTGAATTTTGCATGTATTTTGGGGTTTAATTCGGACTTTTATTATTGTTAAACATGCAATAACTCATATGAAATGGTTTATATTCGCTCTTTGTGGAAAAGGTATTACGCTTTGTTCGTTTTGTAGGTATTTAACGATATTTGGAGTGATTTTGTGACAAATACGAGCATTGCGACCTAGAATCATCAAGAATCGAGCGATTACACCCAATTGGAAGCCAACTATATGGAGTCTAGAGTCATAGTGATGAGTCGTGTGCCAAAAGAAGCATGGATGATCAAACAACGAGGGGATTAATATCAAGAAACGTCCAAATGCGTTTGGAACTTCCAGCACGGTTTAGTATTTTGGCCATAACTCTCTTTACAAAATTGATATTGAGTTGATTCAAGAGGCTATGGAAAGCTAAGAGAGAGGGCTATAACTCTTATAAGACCCCAGAAGCAAATTCGGAGGTTTCGGTGATGCACGACCCGTGCGTATACGCACGACCCGGTCGTGCGTACATGAAGACTTCGAGCATTCTTACGGCATCAAGCACGGGTAACCTGTGCGTGAGGGACACGACTCGTGCGTGGGTTGCTGAAAAGTGATTTCTTATGGTCTGGATCATGACCAGGTCGTGCGTGGGCGCCGCGGCGGTGCGTCATGTTGGAATGCCCAAATCGACAAAGACATTGACTTAAAGCTTCTAAAAGGGTATAAATACCACATTTTGGGGCGCACACGAGGAGGAAGAGCTGGGAATACACCCAAGAACGCAAGAAACACATCAACTTCATCAAGGAAGAATCAAGGGGAGAATCGAGTCGAATCGGAGCTTGAGGATTGAAGATTAATCGAGAGATTATCTATTTCCCTAAGTTTTCTCATTCTTTGTGTCTTAATCTTTCATTTTAGCTTGTCATGAATATGAACATTTTGTCTATGGGTTGTTTATTTGTAATGAGTAGCTAAACTTCTCGTGATTTTTGGGTTTTGGAAGTAGATTAATTGAACTCTTGTTGAATGTTTAATCTTAGTTGAAGTTATTATCTTGAGCCTATTTGAGTACTTTGTTCTTATTCTTGTTTTATCACTTGGCCAATGATTTAGCAATACGTTTGATGTATTGATTCATAATTCGAGAGATGAGCTTCAATACTAGATCTTGAGTACTTGATATAAATATTTGCATAATCGAGAGGTTTGTAGATATTTGTGAGGATATTTGATCTTGGGTGCTTTTGGGAGTTGTATATCTATTGTTGAGTAGAGATGCTAGCATAGATATTTCAATCTACGTTTTATATACATCTCGAGAGGGGGGATAAAACATATGTGTGATCGTCTTATAGGTATATTGATAATAACTTTGGCTTTGATTAATTTGGACAATAAGAGGAATATTAATTGAAATCATAACCCGAGAATCCATTTCATTCTCTTGATAATTCCATTAATATTTGTATCTTGTATTTTTGTGGTTATTTCTATCTAAACCTCCACAACAACCATCAATATTCGATCGTCTAAATAAAAATAAAACTATCTTGGTTCAATACTTAGCGCACTAATTTATTAGTCTCTGTAGATACGACCTTGCTTACCCTTAGGGGTGGCAAATCGTGTTATCGTGTCGTGTTCGTGTCACACTATCATGTTTTCATGTTATCTATTTTATTTGATCTATAATATAACAATAATTGAAAATTTAAATTAATTTTCAATTTCGTGTTTATATCGTGCTATTGTGTTGTGTCATATCGTGTCGTGCCTTATCGTGATTTTTGTCTCTGTAATCGTGTTTGTAATCGTGTCGTGTTCGTGTTGTGCTATCGTGTCGTGTCACTCATTGCCACCCCTACTTACCATATTACTATAAACTACACCGTACACTTGCGATGAAGATAAAAATAAGACGAACATTGACGGAAATAAAAAGCGAAAATTTCATTATAGTTATTATAATTTTTAGAAAGCTGCCAGATAATTTTTATTTTTTTTTATAAATACATCGAAAATCATTTTTAGAAGGTGCTTTTAGGAAGGTAAACATAAATGGAAACATGTTGCTTTATATATATATATATATATAGAGATAGATAGATAGATAGATAGATAGATTACTAGTAAATTTATTTTTCAAATTCGCATTCCCTCATCTTTAAGTTTAACTTTATTAAACAAGCTGTAAATTCTTGAAAAACTTTTTTTTTATTTATTTTTTTATTACTTAATTTAGTTTTTCGATTTTTATTCTGAATAAGAAAATGTCACGTCGTTTTATTAGATTAGTTAGGATATAAATTATATTTCTAAATGGTGCTAAATCTAATTTTATAATTTTGTTAATGCAATGTAATTATAAACTATGCATGACTTTTTTATTATAATGAATAGAATAACTTTAAATATTAAACTTAAATGTTATATATGCTCAAGTTTAAAATTTTAGATCTAAATATCTAATTTTGAAAATTTTAACTTATAGTCATATGAGTAATTACAGAAAAAAATGTTAATTTTGGGCAGCTTTAGTTAGTATTATTTTATTTTCAAAATTTAGATCATAAAATATTTAGTTTTATAAGTTTGTTAATGCAATGTAACTAGAAACTTTGAATGTATTTTATTTATGACGAATAGTTTAACTTAAAATGTTAAACTTAAATGTTATATATATTCGAGTTTAATATTTCAAATTTAAATGTATAATTTTTAATTTTTTACTTATAGATTGATAGTGGCCATTTAACCTGAAGCAGTAGAATTATAGTAGTTCTAATATTGCTAGCCCATTAATACGGTCAAAACATTAAAATTGCCCGATAGAAAGGCCCTTTTAACATCTAATAATGCCTATAAATACACGCTACCCAGCTTATTTTCACTAATTCTCTCTACTCTCTCGTCTCTCTGCCTCTCGGTCTCCCCCTTTTTCCACCGCCGTCGGAGGAGAACATATATTTCTTCGTTACTTTTCAAAGCGCACTCCTCTCCGTCTTTCTTTCTTATTTGCTTTCACTTTTTTGGTACATCAATATCCTCACACGAGGTGCCGCCGCCGTCCGCTGCCTTTATCTTGTGAACGACGTATAAGGAATTGATCAAAGTTTGTGCGATTGTGTTTCGGAGCTGACATGGGAGAGCACTGTGGAACAACTGTGGTTCGGAATGCATCAACATCTTCTTCGTTTTGTGGTATGAATCTATAGCTGGTCATTGTCCCACCTTGTCCCCCTCAGGCCGGCCCTAACGTTTGAGGTCTTATGGCTAAAAGAAAAAAAGCGGCCCCTGTACATTGTTCCTACTTGTCTTCCTTTTGCTTATAGGCCAAAAAAAAAATACAAATACTATTTATATACTTGTATTCGGGTGTGATTCAATAAGAACTTGAAAATAAACTTATTGTCATTTAAACGTGCGTTTCATACACTTTTTTTTATTTTTCATTGGGAATAGAATTCTACAAAAAAAAAAAAAGTGCGTTTCATACACTTTTTTTCTAATTTAGAAAAATAGATTTTATTTTTTTAGTAGAAATAGAATTTTGAAGAAAAAAACACTTTTGTGCTTTTGGATTGGGGATTTCAAATCCAGTGTATTTGAAAATGAATGGATTCAAGTACATTAATTTGAAATTCATCTCTTATTTGGATGATATTGATTTGTGTAGGAATTTGAAATCCATAGTAAAATTTACTCTAATCGTTTTCTTAATTGAAATTCAATAAATAAAAATAAAAGATATAATACTTTATATATAATTATAATTTTATACACTAATAAAAATATGAACTATATATAAATTTTATTATATATGAATATGTGTGTGACAAAGAGTGTGTGAATATATATGTGAGAGAGAGAGTGTCTTTGTGTGTGTGTGTGTGAGTGCACTGTGCGCAGTGTGCGTGTGTGTAGTGTGTGCATGCATACATGCAGTGTGTGTGCGCGCAGTGCGTGTGACTATGTGCAATCACGGTACGACTATGTGTAATGTGTGTGAATATGCAAGTAAGATTTAAAATTCATTAAACATGAACTAAAACTTAAAAAGGGATTTGAAATCCATTGATTTAGATTTATAAACCAAACAAGGGTATGAATTAAACTAAGAATTTCAAGTCCCTCATCCCAAATCCCCAATCCAAATGCACCCTGAATAAAATGTGTACTTATATAAAGGTTTGTGTAAAATTAGGACTGAGCGTAGAAATTTGATGCTATTCTGTCCAACTCCATTCATGATTACGCAATACACGTGTCAATAGATGTGTATTCTATCCAACTCCATTCATCAATACATATCAATAGATGTGGAATTTGGTAGAATCCAATTGGGTAGCATCGAGTTAACCCGGTCCTCCATTTTACTTCTCTTTGTGCATTAAAATAACTAGTAATTCCTGATTTTTTTCACCTCTCTTGTGCAGGATCATCACTTAAGAGGAATATGTGCCCACATCCTGGTGTTTATGCAGGAATGTGCATGAGGTGTGGCCAAGAAATGGATGATGAATTTGGCGTTGCATTTGGGTACATACACAAGGTCACTTCTGTCGAAATATATTTTTTAAGTGTTTAATATTCTATTTCTATCGTTTACATCCTATTCTGAAATGTGCAAAACTTGTCCTGATATGGTAAATAATGTCAAAGTTATCATATGCTAAGTATCAGTTATTCAGTTATGTTCTTTTTGGATAAACCTAATATGGAATAATGATGAGCTATCATTAAATTCCATGCCTTCTATGAAAGTTTAAGGTTTAACAGGCAGTGTATGAAAAAAGATCATGGATTCTAGCTATCGTTGCTGTCTTGCAGTTGTAAACTTTGAAAAAACATTTCACATTTGTCAAGTTATGCCTCAATGCAGAAACTGAGGCTTGCTAGTGATGAGATATCAAGATTGCGCGACAAAGACTTGAAGAACTTGCTACGTGATAGGAAGCTTTATTTGATTCTCGATTTAGATCATACGCTGCTCCATTCAGCCCAATTTCCTGATATTACAGTGGAGGAAGGATACTTACATAACCAGATGGATGCTTTGCCAGGTATTTTCTCCTTAGCATTTCTATGTTCCTTCTTTTGATCCTTGCCGTGGCAATTTTCGTTATTTATGCAGTTGGGCATAATTATGAATGAAGTTGTTCTAAGGTCATCTTTATACAAGATAATATTATGCTTCAATCTTGTACCGATGAATCATGCTCAGATAATTTACTTTAATTTAAGCTTTGTAATCCTATTTGAAAAAACCATATCTGGACAAACCTCATGAACTCACTTGGTATGATCACCTTATTGAGCTATTATGTAACTTGACTGGAATTATAATCAGTTCAGATATTTTAACACGTGCCGTAAGAAAGTTCGACTTCCGTTTATCATACTTAATTTCGCCAACCAATGGTTCCATTATATTCTCTTGATCATAATGTTATGTACATTATGCTTGAGCTCGTGTATGTGGGGGTGTCGATGGTTTAGTATGGACACAGATGCTCGTAAGACCTTTGACATACTGATTTGATAATTAACTAGGAATTAAGCTTTTTTGTGTTTCATTTTTTTCCTTTACGGAGTTTGTTGCTGTGTGCTTCAATTTCTTCTTTTCTTTTGTGGCGTAAGGCAATTTACTTTTTGGCTTTGAACTCTATCATAGTTTCTTGACTTACAATTTGCAAATGATCAGATAACTTAAAAAGCAGCTTATTCAGAGTGGAAAGGATGCAAATGATGACTAAGTTGAGGCCATTTGTGCACAGCTTCCTGAAAGAAGCTAGTAATTTGTTCGAGATGTACATATACACCATGGGCGAACGTCCGTATGCTTTAGAAATGGCGAAACTGCTCGACCCTGGAGATAATTACTTTAGTTCCAGAATAATCGCACAAGGCGATTGCACACAGAGGAATCAAAAGGGTCTTGATGTCGTTTTGGGCCGAGAAAGTGCAGTGCTCATCCTCGATGATACAGAAGCGGTAATTCAGCAACTCTTGAATTCTTGAATTAACAGAGTCTTTGTGATCTGTGGCCATCCATGTTCTGAATGTAGTTTCTGGTGAATAATTGTGTTAACTTGCATTAGTTTTGTCTTTAAGCATGCCAATTTGTTAATTTCTCGAAGGGATAAATCACAAAAACTACCATTGAGGTTTGAGTTGACTATAATAAAACCAGAGATGTTTGAAAATTGTAAAAAGCCCAATGAAGTTTGGTGCTGTGTAAAACGTAAAGGGTAATTGTAATATTTTTACAAAATGTAGAGTAGAGGGTTTTTTAATTATTTTTGCTTACGAAGGGGTCAAGTATAATACATAATCAAACCTGAAGGAGGTTTTTGTAATTAACCCAAACCTCAGTGGTAGTTTTTGTAATTATCCCTCAAATGAGGATTTGCTGTCTAGAATTTTTCCCTTATCGTGATGATACATCATGAACCAAAGGAAAGCTCTCTCATTGTTAAATACATACTTCTTATAAATATTGAAGAATGTTACATTGAACTTTCAACACTAGGAAATTAATTATTATGAAAAGAGTTTGGCTAATGATATTTACCTTAAGTTGCTTTCGATTAACAATAAATGACTTAAATGACACATTTATATTCTGGTAATCCTAGTCGTTTACTGAATAAACTCCTTTTGCATCAGATTAACAGATTTTTGGCTTCATTTATTTTAGGTGTGGGGAAAGCACAAGGAGAATTTACTATTAATGGAAAGATATCACTTCTTTGCCTCGAGTTGCAAGGAATTTGGGCTCAACTGTAAATCACTTTCTCAACTAAAAAGTGATGAAAGTGAGACTGAAGGAGCTCTGCCCACTGTTCTTAAAATTCTTCAGCGGATCCACAATTTATTCTTCGACGAGGTATTAATAGCTGAAAAATCTAAATAAAATAAGAGTTTTAATTAGTTTTTTTCAAGATAATTAATTAATTGACTTGTCTTTTGTTTCAGGAGCGCCAGAATAATCTCGAGGACCGAGACGTCAGACAGGTATATATGAGTCGGATGGCCAAGTATACTCTTCCTTTTCCATCTATTAGTTGTTAGTTATTGTGCATAATTACCAGAGCTGGAGAGTATATGGTGTACTCTGTCATGCAACTTTTCAAATGAGCTGGAGAGTGTCAATATTATTATGGGATTATTACAAAAACTACCTCTGACATTCGGAGTAATTACAAAAATATTCAGAGAAGTTTTAAAATTACAAATAAAACCATAAGTTTGATTCCGTATTATATGTAAGGGGGTAATTGTAATATTTTTACAAATGTCAATGGGCTGTTTGAGATATTTTTGTTTATGAACGAGCAAAATGTAATACAAAATCAAACTTTAAGGGGATTTTTGTATTTCCAAAAATATCTGGGTCTTTTTTGTTATTAGCTTAAACCTCAAAGTGTAGTTTTTGTAATTATCCCTATTATTTAAAAAATAATCCAAATTGTTGGTTCACAAGTTTAGGGCGCGATTGGATATGCTTTCATTTTGAAAATTTTCATTTTGTTAGAGAATAGTGGTAAAAAAAAAAGTGCGGAAGAAAAAAATGAATTTTGAGAATGTGATTAGATGTGAGATGAAAAGGTAATGATGAAAGTTGATTTGATTTAAAATAGTAAAATAATGCTTGAATAAGATTGGTAGTTAGAAATGTGTGAGTGAGTGAATAGTGAAATTTGTAAGGGAATGTGTAATAATAATTAGTTTTTGTGGAAAAAAGTGTTGATGTGATTGATAAGAGGAAAAATGAGAAAAAGTGAAAGTGAGAGAATAATGTATTTATTGAATTTTTCATAAGAATCGATATTTGGCCAAAAAAAATTCTTCAACATATGACGAAAATGAGATATTTTCCATATCCAATCACAACCTTAGTTTCCTTAATAGATGTCCATTCGAGGTGATGAGTGCAGATTTGATTTTTGTTCATTAAAATTTGGGTTAATTACAAAGAGTACCATACGGTCTAGCTTAATTACATATACCCCAGTTATCTTTTAAAATTACAAATACCTCATTGACATTTGTTTTATCTTACAATATGCACCCTCTACTTGTTCGGTAAACACAAACTTTAAGGGAGTATTCGTAATTTGAAAGATGACGGGAGTATATTTGTAATTAGGCCAAACTTCAGGGCTGTGTTTGCATTTACCCTTTCAAAATTTTCATTCACCAATCAGAATCATCTCTCCAATCACGTGATGTAGGTGCTGAAAGCTGTTGGCAAGGAAGTTTTAAAAGACTGCAAAGTCGTTTTCAGCCGTGTTTTTCCGACAAATTTCCCGGCCGAGCAGCACACCTTATGGAAAATGGCGGAGCAACTTGGAGCTACATGCTCGACTGAAATCGATCCATCTGTTACGCATGTGGTGTCTACAGATGCAGGAACGCATAAATCGCGATGGGCTGTGCGGGAGAATAAATATCTGGTCCATCCCAAGTGGATAGAGGCTTCCAAATACATGTGGCGAAAGCAGCCTGAAGAAAACTTCCCCATTAGTAGTCATGCGAAGAATAAATGATCCATTTTTACTTAGGGCCCGGTTGATTGAGCTTAATGGGCTTGATAAGAGCCCAAGCCCAGTATTAAGCACAGACCCAGCATGTAATCACACATCCCATCTTGTACATTTGATTTATATATAATCCAACAGTTATTCATTGCTCTAGATAATTATTAAGGGTTCGTTTAACTTCAAGTTTTTTATATAACCCAAACTTTACTATAATCTGCTCGTTTAATGTATTGAAACTCTGTTCAAACTCGCTAATGTAATAAAAGAAAAACAAATATATGTAGAAAGATCATAGAGTAGGTCTCCTGTCAGACCGTCTGATAGATCCCGACCTGACCCGCCTTTATCATATTGGGTTGTTATATAGTTATCCCCATAAAGAGTAAGAAACAAAAAAAGAAACACGCACTCACACCGCCCCACCGTTACAACAGCAAAAACTTTTAGTATTAATTTAGAATTGATTTCATGGGCGCATTTTCCTGCAATATCATTGGCTTCTCAAGCATCAACTATTTTCCATTTGGAGTCTTTTCATAAGATTTTTAAGGAATTATATTTGAAGTTATGCAGGGGAGTATCTTCATTGTTATGTATTAGTTTTGTAAAGAAATCCATGGTTTTATATTTGCTCTGTTTTTTCCTTAAAGTGATCTGAAAAATAAATATCGTAGTAGCAAAGTATTTGAAGACGAAGCACTAAATGATACAAGTATTTGTGAGGCCCCGAATTTTAACAACGTGAGATACGGTGTTATGTAGTGATTATTATTTCGACTATGTATCACAAACCTATTATTAATGAAACACGACTCTACTTTTATTTATTTCTTCCAACGCCAATTACGCATTTCACATTTTTGGACCTTAACAATTTTATATTCTCCTCTAGTATTATGCTTGATCGAATGACTACGACTTTAGAAATATTAGACCCACGAAAATTTAGGAGTACATTTCGATCATTATCCAAATATTTCATCTTATTCTATAATTCATCCCAACCAACTTCCAATTTATTTTTCGATTACACATTTCTTATTTCACATCTTTATTTTAAATTTCTAAATATTTAATTATGGATATTTATACATTTGATTTTTTTCCCTCAATTTTATAAAGAAAAGAAACCAAATATTTGTTTTTCTTTTTTTCCCTAATTTTCGAAATTACCACTTTAAATGGGGAAAATAACTCAATTTTTCTTCTATCACTATTTTATCATTTTGTATCTCCCAACTAAATTATTATTGGACAAAAAAATAAATAAAATTTTGATAATTTCATTTCTATTTTATTTTATGTCTTCCAAGCCTACAACTAAAAATCTTCCTACAAATCCCACTAACCCATTAGTCAAACAAATGAATTTTAAATTTCCCTCTAAAACCTAGCTTTTGGCTTCATGTCCCTAATAAAGAAAGCTAGTTATTTTTTTTTTTACCCTAAACCCCTAATTATTCCCATTAACTATCATTAATCTCCCAAGCAAAAAAATCCTCTCCCTTCTCTCTAAACATTCTCCTACTTCTCTCTACAAATTTCTTCATATCTTCAAACAATCTTCATATCTTCAAACACACATTCTTCAAATCTTCAAACAATCTTCATATCTTCAAAACACACATTATTCAAATCTTCAAACAATATTCATATCTTCAAAACAGACATTCTTCATATCTTTAAACAATCTTCATATCTTCAAAATATACATTCTTCATATCTTCAAACATTTCTTCATATCTTCAAACACACCTCCTTCATATCTCAAAACATTCCCTCATATCTTCAAACACACCTCCCTCATATCTTCAAACACTTCTTCATATCTTCAAACACACTTTCTTCATATCTTCAAGAATAATTTCTTCATATCCTCAAACACTTTCTTCTTTCTTCAAACACTTAACACAAAAAGACAAGAACTCTTCTTACTTCCTTATTTTCGAAACTATCACTACTACAATGTAAGGAATTTTCTTCTTCAATCCATTTTGATATTTCTAGCTCATCCTCTTCACTTCTTAACCTAAGTTTGATTTTTGGTTTGAGGTACACTTAGAAGACAACTTGAAGATAATTGAGACTTGGAACCATCTTGACTAGACCTCAAGAAATTGTAAAGGAATTTGGACTAGAAGGTAAGAAATGAGATTTTTAGTACATTTTCTTCTTCTCTTCTATTTTCCAAAATTTTGATACTCCATTTTCATTTTTGGACTTTTAGGGGCTGACCTTAAGAGTTGTTTTAAGAGTGAGCAAAGAGACTCATTTTGAGACATCTACTAGTCTCATTTCATCTACTACACAAGGTAAGTGTAGTTTTACCAATATTCTTCACCTCTTTCTTCTTTCCTTAAATTTTTAACCTTATTTTTCTAACTCCTATATTTTTTTGATATTCCTTGACTTAGGGGCTGACCTAAGTCACTTCTTCATCAAGAGTGATTTAGTCCATTTTTCACCAATAAATCAATCTTTAAGGTGGGTGGAAAAATCCTTTCAACTTCTAGGTGTTTTACTTAAAAATGCATGTAGTATTTTGATTTTGAGCACTTGAGATATATATTATGTATTGCATGCTATTTTCTTGTGTCAAGTTGGAAAAATTCTCAAGTGTTGCTAAAAAATGCGATTTATCGAAAAATAGGGGATACATGTACACTTTATTGTTATACTTGATGAAATTTTGTATGAGAAGGATATGCATGTGTATGAATCTTGAAATCTATGTTTTGAATGATTTATAACCTGGACAAGTTGAGCATAATTTATAATTGAAAAAATTCATATTTTCATGTTGCTAAAAACAAATTTCGATGTTTTTTAATAAAAAAAATTGCATTTGCTAAAAATAAATTTCAATATTTTTAATTGTAATAATTAGAATAACTCGTTGACTTTATCTTTTAATATTGTTATGATTATCAATCTGATTTAAGAATTGCGATTTCATAATTAAATAATGTATCGACAATTGGAAAGATTTAGATCATATTTCAACCGAAATTGTAAAATACAATTATCCGTATTTAATTTAAATTATTAGATATTGACTTCCATTTTATTTGGCGCGGCCTATTAGGCCCGAAAAATTGGGCCGACTCGATCAACCTGGTAATTTCATCTGTATTTTCATAAGGTGGATCGGTCTGATCTAAAAAATAACGGCTAGATAGAATTTGGACCCGACCACAACCCATTTCTCTTTGGCCTAGCAGGCTAGCCCACGTCGACCTATTTGAAAACTTTATTTATTATTAAGATAGCATGTGCATCGCACGGGGTCCTAATCTAGTTGATGGATTAATTATCAAATATAAGTGATAACATGATGAAATCAACTATCTCTAGAGTAATTCTCACGTAGATTTAGATGTTTGTATTTTTAGTCATTTAAATTTAGTTATTGTTAGCTATAAATCCACCCATTACTGATCAGTCAAATATAGCGCAGAGAATTTATATTTGGTACTTACACACATATTGTTTGTGGATAGGACAACCCTACTCAGTAAACTATATTAAACTTGGCAACCGTACTTGCGGTAGATTAGGTGAATGCTTTTACGTCTAACAAGTTTTTGACGCCATTGCCGGGAAATGTATTTTGTGTGATATAAAGGTTGATTCCTTAATTGTAATTTGAGTATTTTTTTCCTTTATTTTATTTTTTTAATTTTGTTTATTTTTTTTACTGAAGGCACATTGCATGATGACATTATAATGTATGCATATAACTGGTCAATTGATGATGCTACAGGGATTTTTGTAAGTAAAAAAATGAACGTATGTGTTCCTTATTATCACCTCAAGAAAATGTATGGGCACATGATATTGCAAATCATGAAATTTCGTACCAGCCACAAAAACAATTGTCTAGCTTGGAATAAATATTTTATCAATTCTTAGCCAACCGTGAGACAAGAAAATAACAAGTTGAGGTAAAATATTGGAAGACAGGTCCCCAACAACCAAACCCCGAACCCGGATAAGGTCGAGCTCCTACCCGACCGCCGCTTCTTCAAATATTCTCAATCTACAATTCAAAATTTTATCAAAGAAAAACCCCACCTCCTCCACGTTCCAAATCTTATCAAAGAAAAACCCCATCTTCCTCATGCCCTCTTTTCTAAATTCTCGATCTCTTCTCGTTAAAATTTGTCCTCGATTCTCAATGTCATTCCATCCGATAATCAAATACATATGCCTGCTAACATATGGATTTTTAGTTTTATTTTTAAATTTGTGCAAGGGCCTCATATAAAAGTGACCCTCAAGCCACTTTCTTCATTGATTGTCCGTTCAGTGGTTTGAGCTTATGGACATTATCATCAACTAATTCTTCTCCGGATTTCAATTTTCATTAAGCAACTCCAAACATAAGATGTTGTGACTATAAAATACAACACTTGAACTAGGCCTGGTTTTTGGCCAGAAATAATTTTTACTTTTTAATATCAGCCTGGTGGAGAATAAATGTGGATCCAACCATTTGTGGATAAGAGAAAAGGTGATGACTTCAAAGGAATCTGTTTCATTACTTTCCATAATATAGTATCAATTCCAAGCGGTTTTTTCTCCACTTGAGGAAAAAACTAATACTTTTCGGAGGAGCTACTAATACTTATCAGGGAAAAACAAATACTTTTCAAGGGTCAATATTAATATTAGTTTTGTTACTTTTAAAACATATACTTTAGAGAGTAAAAACTAATATTTTTCAGGGAACGATTAATACTTTTTAGAGAAAAAAGTAATACTTTTCATAGAGAAAACCAATACTTTAGGGGAAAAACTAATACCTTTCAAATGAATTACTAATACTTTTAACTTAAACGTGCAATCATTTTACCTAAAAGCATATATTTTTTAGCTCAACATGCAATACCTTTTTCAGAAAAAAATAGTACTAGTTTTTAATATTCATCTCACCCCTATGTGGGCCTAATATTTACAAAAATACCACCGGTCTTTAGGGTTGGGCAGTGGGTCGTAGGGGATCTTTGTAACAAAATGCGACCCGTGAGACGGCCTTATATGAGTTTTTGTCTAATGTTGGTCTGTTGGACTAAATAAAACTGATGACATGATACATTAAATGCATATATAAAACAGTTTATCATATGTGACATGGGGTTTTATGATGTTGATTGTTGATCCAAATCCAAGTTTTGTGATTGTTGAATGGATTGATAAAATAAGATAAATTAGGATTGAATAATATAAGTGAGTTATATAAGATGTTTGAAAAATATGATTGTGATGTGTGATTAATTTAGTGAGATAACAATATTTTGTTTGACATTGATTATAAAATTGGATAAATTTTTGAAATGACCAAACTACCCCAAATGATAAATAAAAACGTAATGCCACCCATATAAATGAGGAACAAATTTGTCAAATGACAGTTCACATGAGGGTTGGAGCTGGGTGGGGTTATATAATTGCTCCCAATGGCATAACTAGACCACGAAAGTAGGGTGGACCGACACACGAAAGTGGGGACAGGTCGGATGAAAAACTTAAAAAAGTCATATAAACTATAACTTATTTTTTTTTTATATTTTAGTTTCTTAATAAAATCAAGTAGGGGGAGGGGGAAGGGGAAGGTTGGCCCCCTTCGCTCTTGAGACAAAAAAATTGGTTGAGATTAGTATCATGGACTATAGTCAAAGATTCAAAATAATTGATAAATTTGGACTAATAATTTATCCTAATAAATCAAGTTTCCCAAACGTGTCCTTCATGCTTATGACAGTTGCTTGTGTAGGGAGTAAACTCAAGTTATTCATCACTCTAGGGTAATTATTAAGAGTGCTTGTGTAGGGAGTAAAGCTCAAGTTATTCATTACTACAGGGTAAGTATTAAGAGTTTGTTTGATTTCAGTTACTTTATATCAAACTTGACTATAATTTACTCATTTGATGTATCGAAACTATTTCCAAATCCGCCAAGCTAAAAAAAAAGTATTTAGATTGATCAAATTATTTGAGCTCGATTGAAGTTTGAATGACTCCATTATTGAGGGACACTTGCCAACCCTGAATTACAATTTTTTTCACTAAATGTGGAATTTCTTTCAGGCGTTTCACTCTTATTGGATTACTAAGTGTTCTAATTGGTTGGTAATATGCACAGATGTTGTATTTTGCCTTTGTTGTTATCTCTTGATTTAAAATTTGGGGAACATGTAAGATTGCTTTGTTGGTGAAGAGTTTGAATAAGAATAGATGAGAAACACTTACAAAACATCTTGGAGGTCTAATAGTACTCATAATCAAACTTGTGCCCCTTATTTTTTATGCCCCATTATAAAATTGTTTTGGATGCATTACTGGATATGTAAGTGTAGAGCCCACTTAAATGTTGTTGTTTGAAAGATAACATATCTAATTTGATGAAATTGGTCGTGAGTCTTATATATATATATGGAGATGATCCAGTGAGATCAGGGCCTTAGGTGAGACCGTAAGGACTAATTTTAGCTATAAATTGAATCATTAAGTGGTTGTGATTAGATGGGCAAATAATATAATTAAATAATTAATTTGATCAAAGAATGAATAGTAAAGTAAAATCAGCCTTAATTGACAACTAATCCAATAAAAAATGATACACAATTAGAAAGAGAATCTGTCATTATCTTCCACAATCCCGTAAATAACGAATACACAATTGGAAAGAAGATATGTCATTAAATCTATGCAACAAAAATCAACTAACTATGCATTGCCTAGAAACTATCATTGCATCAAAATCAACTAATTATGCATTGTCTAGAAGCTATTTATGTAATATGCAGTAAATTATACTCAACTATGGAATAAGTGTCATAAATGGGGTGTTTTATTATATATGCAGTGTATACAAATTAAATGTACAGTACAATATATCCAACTATGCAATAAGTGTCATAAACAATGCAATGAAAAATAAATAAATATACATTGTCTAAGATCTATCTAAGCATCAAAAGAAAATCAATTTTTCTTACTCTCCAATATGTCATAAAATATTTCAATAGAAAATAACTAACTATACATTATCTAAAAATTGTCTAAGTAGCAAAAAACACTAAATATGCTTGATTCTGAAAAAAATAAAAAGAAAATCTTCCCCTAAAATTGCGCCATTAAATAAGGCATTAAATAAGACAATTATAATCATACCCCGTATAAAAGTGCTGAAACAAAAAAATAATATATTGTCCTTAATGAAAGACAGATACAAACTAGTCACTGAAAAATTGTAAAGATCTCATCCATCTAATATTTCCAATCAATAAGACTAGTTTCTATCGGTCTTACTCTAGAACCCTGTTGTTAGGAAATTTATTTTATAGATTTTGACTGATGCCATGTAAAACTTAAACTAGAAAGTTGGCACCCCATTTTCCTTGTAATTTGTGTTGTAATAGATAGGGCTGGAAAAGCTGAGTCAAGTCAGCTACGCCAAAAAATACAAGAAGTCAACTAAAGACGAAGTGAAGACTCATTTGCAAGACAAATTGAGTATGGCAAAGAAGGAAAGTCAAGAACTCGACTAAAGGTGTATCAGCTGTGAAACAGCTGTGTGAAGAGTCAGTCAAGTCAACTTAAAAAGCCACGTCTCAAGTTTAAGTGACAGATGAGTCATCCAAAGATTGGAAGCTAACTCAAATCATCTGGGAATAAAAGTCTACAGTCAAGTCAAGACAACCGAACGAGATCCGTTGATAAAAGTCAAGAATGTTACTCAGAATGGTAACATGTTAAAGTTGTCAAAGATAAAGTGTTAGTTCAGATGTGTGCAAAAGGAACAAACCAACGGGAAACACTTGCACAAGTGTCGTCGATATCTTTGCAATCTTTGCAAGACATTAAATACGAGGAAATATCAACATCAAGGACTGCAACAAGACAAGCCAACGAACACAAGTGACTTTTGAAATTAGCCTATCTCTTCAACGGGCAAAATTTCAAAAGTTCACTATAAAAGGCTGAGGAAACTCATTGAGAAAAGGTTACCTTGACAACCTGAACCACGAACAAGCAAGCAATACTCAATCAATTAACCTGCAAATATTCTCAAGTATATTTAAGAAAATCCTCAAGCCTGAAACTCAAAGGAAATCGATCCAACACAAAGATGTGAAGGAAAGACAACTTCAAATCTGTTGAAGAGAAAATTTTTGAAGAATCAAACGGGGTCTACTTTCCAAAGAGAATTGTAGGAAGGTTCAAGGTCGAACCAGTATCAAGTTATTGGAGGAGTTCGTGATCAAATCCAAGAGCTTGAAAAGTGAGATGAAGTAGCAAGGCAGCTGCCCGTGAAGAAGCTGAGTCGGAAGAGAAGCCAGCTATGTGATCAGGGCTGTCTCTAGACTGTTCGCCACTTTGTAAACTGATATGTTACTTAGTGGATTCCTCCAGGAGTTGGAGAAGAGAGGATTAGAAGAATTACCCCATCTTCGAACCTCTATAAAAATTATCTGTGTCATTTATTTTTCAGCACATTTACATTTCTGCATACTCACATCATATCTACTGATAAAACTCACATTTGCTATCCAACTGATTAATAACCAAGTGGTAAAGAATCAAATGTTAAAATAAACTTAAAACAAATCAAGGGTGTTAAGTCTTCCGCTGATAAAACCAATACAACCAAGTTAAAGTTTAGGTTAAACAACCGAGTTAATCTATCAACAGTTATATCGAGTCTATTGAGTGGCTAACTCAGCTGAATAACCAACTTAGTTGTCCCTTTAGGACACAACTGTTTGAGTTAACTCTGTTATTATTTTAAAAGGACTAAAATCGAAAAATTGGTAAGGTTTATTCAACCCCCGCTTATAAACTTTATTCACACCCATTGGGACCTACAAGTGGTATCAGAGCAGTTGGTTCATTGAGCCTTCCGCACTAGTTACTGAACTAGATCTTTATTTTTTTTTAAAAAAGGTTTTAAACACTTGCATTTTCAAAATCTTTCATTTTTAGCAAAGTTATTATCATGGAAGCAAATTTGACACGCATTCCTATGTTCACTGTTGAAGAATTTGATGATTGGAAAATTCGTATGCAGACTCATCTATCTGCTCTACACGATGAAATGTGGGTTGTGATAGAGAATGGACCACTGCAAATATTGAAAGTGAACATGGCTGCAATAAGAGCAGCTGTAGCTGAAGGAGAAGAAGTTGCTGCTGAAGCAAGACTAGCCATGGTTGAAAAACCAAGGACTGAGTGGACAAATGAAGATAAGAAGAGATACAACTTGGACAATGTGGCCAAGGACAAATTTTACAAGACTTTGGACAAAACAATGTTCAATAAAGTCAAACCTTGCAAATCTGCAAAACAAATCTGGAATAAACTGACTTTAATTTGTGAAGGATCAGAACAAATTAAAGAAAATAAATTGTCTGTTGCTGTTCAAAAATTTGAAAATTTCAAAATGATTGCAGGTGAAACCATGGATCGGCTGGATGCCAGATTCACTGAAATCACAAATGATCTTTCAGTTCTTGGGAAGGAATATACACAAAAGAAAATATGTATGAAGATCCTAAGAAGCCTCCCAACTGAATGGGAAATGAAGACTATGGCCCTGAGACATTCAATGGACCTCTCAAGAACATCTAACAAGGATCTATTCTCAGACCTCAAAGCCTATGAGTTTGAGCCTGAGAAAAAAAGCAAGAGGAGCAATTTTGTGACCCAAGACAAATGACCGAGCAGCTGATAGCAAGGATGGAAAGAGAGTTGAACCCAGGAAGCCATAAACCAGGAGAAAATTGCCCTGGTGGTTAAAAGATTCAACAAGTTCTTTAATAAGAACTATAAAAGAAATAAGGGTAAAACCTCCAAGAGACATTCTCCCTCTAAGTCAAGGGAAGATAGACCACCCAAGAGAGCTGAGCATCAAAGGGTTGAATATCAGAGAGCTGATAATCCAAGAACAGAAAGAGTGATCAAAGAGCGAGAACTGTGTTGGGCTGAGACAACCAGGACATTTTGCAGTTGATTGTTCCTATCCACCAGTCAACAAATATAGGAATGAAGAAGAAAGAAAATTCTCCAGAGAAAGAAGGCAGGAAAAGAAGAAAGCCATGTTGGCTGCTGAGACTGCTGAGACAACCAAGTCTAAAGAAGCAGCAGACTTAGAGAGTAGTGAAACTGACTACTCAAGTGACTCTGAAGAAGAGGACATGATCTGCCATATGGCTAAAGAACAAGATCAACCAGACTAAGAAGATGAGGTACACTCTAACCATCTCATTCAAATTCAAGTGATAGTGATTGTGATACACACAATTCATCACCCACTGATCTTTATGATTCATTAGAAAAAATGATGAAAGATTTTGAGCACATAAAATCCTCACACACACTTCTAAATGAGGAAAACAACCAACTCAAAAGCCAAAACTACAGCTGACTAAGGAGTTGAGTACTCTAAGTTACATAGCTGATGAGAACACAAAGCTGAAGGCTGAGAATGCCAAAATGATAGCAGAGATAGCTGCTATAGAAAAGAGAGAAAAAGACCTCAAAAATGTGATTTCCTCATTTACAAAGTCATCCAAATCATTGGATGATCTTATCATGAGTCAAAAAGAATGTGGAGATAAAACAAGCATAGGATTCAACTCCTTTGTGCACAGTCAAACTCCAAGAGTGATTTCGGAAAAAGGATCTTCAAGCAATGAAGCATCTCAAAAATCCAAAACACCAAATGTTGCACCCACATTCACTCCTAAGCACAATCACAAACAAACTGGCCTTGGATATAAAAGGAAAGGAAAACATCCAGTTGAGTATGCTGAGAGGACAGCTGAAAATAAATCCAGTCGAGTTTCTCAGCAAACTCCAAACAGAAAATACTTTGTGAAAAGCAAACAGAGCTACCAGAAATCCCAAAAATTTCATCAGAGAAATACATATGATGGGAATGGTAGAAACTATCCAAACCAAGCTGATTGGTACAATGTGAAATATCAGCAAAGACCAATGGAATACAAGCCTAAATGGCAAAGACCTAAAACTCAACAAAGGTCATTCCAAAGGGAAAAGAGCTATTATCAGCACACATATGCACCCAGGCACTACACTCAGAAACATCACAACTATCCCAAGAAAGCAATTACTAAAACACACACACAGTCATACAGACAAAAGAGACAGCTGTATGAACCTAAAACCCCCAAGCAATTTGCTAATGTGCACTATGATTATGGCAGTGATAGATGACAACCTCTTAGAGTCAAGTCCTTTGGCTATAGGTTGGTTGGATCATCTTATAGCACTAACCCCTCGGGACCACGCAAGTATGGGTACCTAAAAACTAATTTCCTTGATTCTTTGGTTCAAGGAACAATCGAGTGCCAAGGAAACGATACATGGATAGTGGTTGTTCCGGACATATAATAAGAAACAAGAAAAATCTATCAAGATTCAAAGAGATCGGATGTGCAAAAGTCATATTTGGAGGAAATGAAGCTCGGGGAAATCAAAGGCACATGATCTATCAAGAAGAATGGATTGGAAATCACAGATTTGCTTATGTTGAAGGCCTCAACTTCAACTCGTTAAGAATCAACCAACTGTCACAAAGGCTACAATGTTGGATTCAATATGGGAGTGTGCGGATCAAAGATCTTGAATCAAATGAAATAGTCTTTGCAAGGATCAAGACGAGAAGAATATGTATGTGGTAGATTGGTCTTGCTACACCAATCACTTGTCTGCGCTAGCAAAAGCAGTACCCGAATCAAGTTGCGGGCACAAGAAGTTCGAGTCATCCGAACTTCAAGACAATCAACAAGCTTGCAAGGAGTCATCTTGTGGAAGGATTTCCGGACTTAGTGTACAAGAAGGAAAGTGTATGTGATGCATGTCGGATGAGAAATCAAATAAAATCTTCATTCAAGGATAAGACGATCCTTCTTCAACAAGGATATTACATCCGTTGCATATGGATCTATTTGGTCCGATTGAACGGAACTGACAAAGATAAGTGGAAAGAAATACACCCTTGTGGTTGTAGATGATTATTCAAGATATACATGGACAATCTTCATGTGCAAAAAGAAGTAAACTTTGCGAAGTTACCTCGGTGATGAAAAGAGTTCAAAATGAAAAGAGCCAAATGGAGTAATTACTCAGTATTGTGTTGAAAATGGTATTGTTCATGAGTTATCTGCAGTAAGAACTCCATAACAGAATGGAGTAGCTGAAAGAAGGAACATAACTCTCAAGAAAATTTGCAAGGACCATGTTAGTGAAATTTGGATTACTAAGAGATTTTGGGTCAAGCCATTAACACTGCATGATATACTCAAATAGATGCATGATCAACAGGCAATTAACCAAGACTCCTATGAGATTTGGACTGGGAGAAAGCCAAATGTTGGGTACTTCAGGATATTTGGATGCAAATGTTTCATCCATAACAATGGCAAAGATAATTTGAAGGCTTTTGATGCTAAAGCTGATGAAGGTATCTTTTTGGGATACTCTGCTGAGAGCATAAACTATAGAGTGTTGAACAAGAGGACTATGGTCACAGAAGAGTCTATACGTGTGGTTTTTGATGAACTTATTGTGAATGGATAAGATATTGAAGAGTTAGCTGATAAGCTGAATCAACCAACTATGCAAAAAGAGTCCTTATGTTGAAGCTGAAGTAAGAGCAATCAACCTAGATGAAGATGAGATAGCTGAATCTCAAAGACATTTGGAAAGTCTGATTGAATGAAGATGAAAGAGTTGTTCAAGACAACTTAGCCGCGAGGCATTTGAATCCGGTGACTTGCTCAACCGATGTGAGATGGCCGAGAGACCATCCACCAGAGTTAGTAATTGGAGATGTTAGAGATGGCATAAGAACCAGATCTAGAGCACAACATGAAGCAATGTTCACTTGTTTTATTTCCCAAATAGAGCCAAAAGATGTATCTCAAGCATTGGAGGATACACATTGGATTCAAGCCATGCAAGAAGAGATGAATCAATTTGAAAGGAACAAGGTATGTGAATTGGTGCAGAGGCCAACCCATCAAAATGTCATTGGCACAAAATGGGTTTTCAGGAACAAGATGAATGAGGAAGGATCTGTGGTGAGAAACAAAGCAAGATTGGTAGCCAAAGGGTATTTCCAAGAAGAGGGTATAGATTTTGATGAAACTTTTGCTCCTGTTGCAAGATTGGAAGCAAAAAGGATGTTTCTTGCCTATGCTGCACATAAGAACTTCACTTTGTGTATCAAATGGATGTGAAGAGTGCATTTCTAAATGGTGCTAGAGGAAGAAGTCTATGTTGAACAACCTCCAGGTTTTGAGTGAAACTATTGGAGATAAGGTCTACAAGCTCAAGAAAGCATTATATGGATTGAAACAAGCACCAAGAGCTTTGTATGATACATTGACCCAATTTCTAACTGACAATGGATTCACCAAAGGCAAAGTGGATAGAACACTCTTCAGAATTCAAGATGGAGAGAGTATACTACTTGTTCAAATATATGTGGATGACATTATTTTTGGATCCACAAATAAAGAGTTGTGTGATAAGTTCTCAAACCTCATGCAAGGTAAATTTGAGATGAGCATGATGGGAGAGCTGACTTTCTTCCTAGGACTTCAAGTCAAGCAATTGAAGGATGGAACCTTCATAAGTCAGACAAAGTACATAAGAGATTTAATGATGAAATTTGGTATGGAAGAGAAGTCTTCTGTGAAAATTCCAATGAACACATCAGTCAAGATGGACATGGATGCAAATGGTTAGGCTGTAGATCAAACCAGATATAGAGCACTTATTGGATCATTGCTGTCTATTTAACAGCAACCAGGCCAGTTGCAGTAGGTGTATGTGCAAGATTTCAATCTGAACCAAAGGAGAGCCACATGACTATAGCTAAGAGAATCCTAAGGTATTTGAAGGGATGGCAGGAAGTTGGCTTATGGTATCCAAAGGAAGGTGGATTCAAGCTTATTGGTTACTCGGACTCGAGACTATGTTGGATGTAGAGTTGCGCGGAAAAACTTGGTACATGTCAAATGCTTGAAATAGATTGGTTTCAGGTTTAGCAAGCAAAACTCAATAGCCACATCCACGGTGAAGCAGTACATAGCTGCGGGCCCAAGTCTTATGGATGAGACAACAACTGAGAGACTATGAGATTAAAGAAAAAGAGATTCCAATTATTTGTGATAACACTAGTGCTATTGCAATCACACAAAATCCTGTTTTGCATTCAAGAATAAACCACATTGATGTCAGATATCATTTTATAAGAGATCATGTTGAAAAGAAAGACATCACTTTGGAATATATCTCAACTGATAAGCAGTTAGCTGACATATTCACTAAGCCTCTATGTGAATCAAGATTTGAAGAGCTTAAGAATGAGCTAGGGTTAATTGAGCTGAATTGACACTCAGAAGACTCAATCTGCAGAGATAAAAAATGAGAAAATGAGAAAAGAGCAAGTTTCACACATCAGCCAAGTGAAACAGCCACATCGGGAAGTCAGCTGTATCGAGTTAGCTAACAGCTGAGTCACTTAATTGGAAGAGAGAAGCAAAGTTAAGTCATTTTTGATATAAGCTGAGTCATCTATGAACTAAGTGACAAAAACGCAGTCGTTTTAAATGAGCGAGAATATTTTTAAGGATGATGTCGGCGTAATAATGACGGGTACGATAAAAAAGTCGCACAAAGATAAGCATATGATTGGATATAAATCTTTGATGCATTTAATGCGAGGAATTAAATATGGTTTTGCGTTTTAACCGAGCCGTTGATTTTAATCAAAAATTCAAACCGAATTATGTCCTTTCATAACCCTTATATACGGTTTTCAGTCTTCTCTCTCCCTTACTGAAACTGTTCATCTTCAAAGCAAAGGCAAAACAAGTTCTATTCTCTCTCGGAAACCCTAAGTATACTCAAGCAAGTTCTTCAATTTTTAATTTGTAAAACTCTCTGAAAATGGCACCAAAGATCGACTACGTTAAGCTATCAAAACAAATCTACTCAGGATCGTCCGTAGACTTCGAAGGAATAGTGAAGCAGGGTTCTAATGAAACCCTCGTTAAGAAGATTGCTGAAATGATGGAAATGTCAGGTCTCAAGGCTTTTCTAACCATGGAATACTCTCACACTTACCTAAAAGAGGCCGCAATGTTCTCTGTCAACGCGGAGGTGCAGGACGAAGAAATCAAGTCTTCTGTCCACAACAAGGACATCAAAATAAGTGCTAAGGACCTTGATGAGCACTGCTTATTGCCTTCTGAAGGGCTAAATGAGATACATGAAGCTAATGTAGACTTGGCTGCTGCATGGAAAGAAGTAGCCAAACCAGAGTGTGCTTCTAAGGTGGTCTACACAGCCGACAAGAAACTGCTGAAGAACGACTACCATAAGCTAATGGATGTCGTCTCCAAATGTATAGATATGGAGTTTGGCAGCTGCAACCAGTTGTCAAAGACTAAACTGATCGTCATCGCTGCGATCATGCAGGGCAAGAAGGTTAACTGGGTGGAGTTCATCTACAGCAGACTCTGCCATAATGTTTTGAACAAAACCTTCAAGGAAGATGGTTCATTTGGATGTTCTCTCGGATATGGCCTTGTGATTGGCCATTTGCTGGAAGTGAAGGGTATTGCCCTTCGACATGGCAAACCCTTCCATGTCAACAAAAAGATGTTTAGGGCAAACCTCTCAGGTGCCCAGAAGAGAGCTCACACGAAGAGAGCTGATACGAGTGAGGGGGAATCTGTTGACCCCGAAGACACAATTACTACCCCTTCCTCGAAGAAGAAAGGCGCCCCTGCTGACGAATAAGAAAATTGCCCTGCTGACTAAGAAAAAGGATGCACTCCGCCCCTGTAGCGAGTTCCCGCCTCTGCGGCCGAGTCACTGCCCTGCAGCGCGGAGATCGAGAAGGAACTCTCTCTCCCTTCTCCGGCCAGAAAAGAAAGAATAGGACTGCCAAGACGAGAAAGGCAACTGCCTCTAAGAAAAACCTAACATCGTTCACTGTTGATGAAACAGATGATGTTGAACCAGAAGTTCCTCTGAGGAAGAAAAGATTGTTCAAACGATTTGAACTTGAGAAGAAGAAAGTGAATCTTCTTCCCTACCTAGCAAAATAAGTTAAGATCTGCGATATTCAGGAAGAGCGATCTCTCAAGTGATTGATGAATCCGCAAAGTCTGCACGAGGCGATCAGAGACCTGTTGAAGACCCAGTTGTGCGAGAGACAGCTGAAGAGAGTGAAATAGCAGAGACAACGGAGCCTTCTGTTGAAAAGATTGTCTCTCCACCTGCAACTAATGCTGTTGCTTCTGAGGAAGAGCAAGGTCTCTTGCCTCAAATTCTAGAAACTGGAGGAGTAGGAGAAGAAGATGATGACGATGTAATTATGTATTCTCCACTTTATCCAGACATCCAGAGCATTTACGAGAGTGGAAGGCATGGAAACTTGATCACTCAAGGGTGCAGTTCACCCACCCTGAGTATATAGAAGAAGAAGAAGAATTGCTCCGATTTTTTGGAGTTGCAACTGTTGAATAGGCCCTCGACGAAGATAACTGCATGGATCTCCTCCGCATCCTGAAATCGGATGAAAAGAATAAAGTTGAGGAGCAAGCCCGTGCTCTAGAGAAGTCCAAGATGTGTATGTTCACTGGTACTCACGAACATACCCATGGACATCTTGTTGAGTACTCAGAAAGTGATGAGGATATGGATCCCGTTGCTGCAACAGAGAAGTCCGAGATGCAGCAGGCCTTGAGGGAATCCAGGAAAATGCAAGAGCGAGAATTGTTTGATGGACCAGGAGAGTCATCTCAATCTCCCATGTGGACCGATCCTCTGGGAGTGGCACAACATATTGCCTCAGTTGTCGCTGCAGCCACGTCCCTTGTATAATTGGAGGATGGATCCAAGGGAATTGGCGATAAGACTGGGATTTTGGGCACCCAAGTTGAGCCAACCCTTGAAGAAGGTGTTTTACCACCTGCCCCAGCAGCTGAGCACTCAAACGAAAAGGCCGCAAGTCAGGAGCAGAGTGACCCCATCATTAGTTACTCGGTGGTGCACCGGAGAGGAAGCTCTCTCCACCACAACGGGGTTGGAGAATGCTGTGGAAGACTCAAACCTGCAGAAAGGAGGCGAAGTGGAAATAGAAAAAGAACCGCAGCAGAGTGACATTAACGAAGCTCAGATAGTTGAGTATGTCCCAGCTGAAATGTCAGCTGCTTTGAAGGATAATGACACTGTTCTTACAGTAGAGGCACAAGATGGTGATGCCCTGGGAGTTAACACTCTGGGCAGTGAAAGTGCAATCCAAGGAGTTGAGACTCCTATGGATGCCATGGTCGAAGACCCTAAGACAGTTGTGACTGTCGAAGAGAACACTGAAGGCCTCACAGCAATTGAGAGTGCTGGGGGTATTGAAGGCCTAAGGGAGGTTGAGACTTCCCTGGGTAAGGGTCAAGAAACACAGAATATTCCTCTAGTTCAAAGCGCTGAAATATAAAATGAGATAAACACACTTCATGACTCCTAGGAGAACTTAGATATATCATTCTTGGGGTCAGAAGATGAAGCTGAGTCCCCTTCGGTTGCAGATCCTAAGGACCCAACTGAGGATGTTCTAAGTGACAAAGCGGCTCGTACAAAATTTAACTTCGATGATAAGCCAAGCCCACAGGTCTCATCATCATCCGATGACACTGATGATGCAACAGAGGAACAGGTTCTTCATTTAGAAAAATCAACTGAGACCGAAGACGCTGTTAAGACAGCTGAAGCTCAGTCAGCTGGGCAAAATATCCAAACTGCCCCAGTTGAAACCAAGTCATCTGCGCAGGCTTCCTCAGCTGCAGCAGTAACGACTTCGTCAGCTCCGTCATTGCAGCCACAAACCTCACAAACCATCCCATACGTGCGTGATGATGCCTTTCAGGAGATGTTTCCTTTTACAAAGATCCTACCAGAGTTAGAAGAAGAGACCGCTGCTGAACAACGAACATTCACTGTAAGAGTAGATCCAATCATCCCCACTGATTCCATTGTTCCAACAGATTTTGACTTTGATGAAGAGTGGGCTCGCCATTTGAATCAAGTGAGACATTTGAGATTCGTGAAGTCTTCAAGAAAATCTGTGAAGAGATTGAGAAGATTGAAAGACATCAGGCCTCACTAGACTTAAGACTGGACAACAGGGATGCTACCCTCACAGCTGACTTGAGAGGGATAGTAGTACGGATCAGGGAATGGTCTCAATAGCAAATTGCCATGCGACTCGAACAAGTTCATTATTTCAAAGCATTATATGGCAGAATGCTTGTCTGGAGTGCTGACAATGCTGACATCAAGCAAAGGATGCAGGCATACATCGAAAGGCTACACGAGTCTCACAAGACTAAAATGGAGCTGCTACAAGAATTCCAGAGAAAAGAAATTTTGCGCCTTGAGAACACAATGAATGAAAAATTTAGCCTACTCATGGCTGAAATGAAGTTGGTGGCAGCCGAGACCAAGGCAACTCGCTTAGAATTTCGAGCAGCTTACGATGCAACTGATTCCAAACAAAATTCAGCTCTAAGCAGACTCGACTTCATGCTCGCAGGCATGTTCCCTGGGGTCCCTCTTTCCGTTGTGATGCCAAAATGGGGAAGAGGAGTCCCTAAGGAAATTAAAAGAAGAAAAGCTTAAGGAAAGCACAACTGAGAAGATTGCAGCTGAGAAGAAGGGAAAAGCAGTTGAGGGGGAAAGTTCGAAAGATCTTACCTTAATGTTAGCTGAAACCCCTCAGCAGGGTCATGTTACTACCTCCATCCTGAGCAAACTCCCCGTAACCCTACCCATTGAGCACTCTGATGTGCCAATGTCGGAGAAAAAAAAATTATTGAATCAAGGATTGAGGAGTTCTCTAAAAGCGAGGATGCCGCGTTCGTAGAAGTCTTTCAAACAAGATGGTGGTCTTCCAGTTGGAAAAGATCAGGAATCGTGACAATGGATCTGAGCCTAGATCAGTTGAAGAGTTCAAAACCCTTGAATCAGAAGGCTATTTCTAAGGAATGACACTAGCTCAAGACTGGGACTTGTACTGGGAGAAAGGTCTTGCATTGTGTGAAGAAGTCGGCAGCAGACTTCCAGCGATCACTCCTACCGGGTAAAGAAGACTCCCGTGCAGTACACACCCAGAGACAACCAGAGGAAGAGAAAGAAGTGGTGGTGGAAGACGTTCCCGACCTCGACCAAAACTCAAGAATATTGAATATGTAGAGCCTAAA
The DNA here is from genome assembly GCA_016081115.2 of Rehmannia glutinosa. NCBI lineage: Eukaryota > Viridiplantae > Streptophyta > Magnoliopsida > Lamiales > Orobanchaceae > Rehmannia > Rehmannia glutinosa. The sequence goes on from JABTTQ020001916.1 coordinate 197,560, forward strand.
AAGAAAGGGATGATCTACTGGGCTGGGTATGATGAATTGGACAATCTGGAAGTGGCAAGAAAGAACGCAGAGGCAGTAAGAAGACAAGAAGAGAAGAACGAAAGAAAAACACAACAATGGCTCGAGAGGAAGCGTAGTGATGATGCTTCTAAACGAGCCTATGAAAAGAAGAAGAGAGCTGAAGAAGAAGAAAGAAAAAGAAAGAGAGCTGATGACGACAAGAGAGCTGAAGAAGAAAGAAGGAGGCAACGAAAGCGCTGAAGTGTTGCTGCGAACCCCTTCATGTATATGACTTATGTAAATACATATTTCTAAGTCATCTGTAATACTTAGTGATTTTCCCTGTAATTTTTTACTTAGTATTTATTCTTGTATCTTAGCATAGATGTGTGTTTTGCTTTGATAAAGAATACTTTGATCCCAAATGTAAATAGTTGTGTAAAGGAGAAGAATGCTATGATCAATAATGATCTATTCCTAGCATACATTCTTTGTCACTGCATTGTCTGTATGTATCTTTGTTGTTTATATTTTGTTGAATGTTTTTAAGTTTTGGCATCATCAAAAAGGGGGAAATTGTTAGGAAATTTATTTTATAGATTTTGACTGATGCCATGTAAAACTTAAACTAGAAAGTTGGCACCCCACTTTCCTTGTAATTTGTATTGTAATAGATAGGGTTGGAATGTTTGAGTCAAGTCAGCTACATCAAGAAATACAAGAAGTCAACTGAAGACTGAAGTGAAGACTCCGCTGCAAGACAACCGAGTATGGCAAAGAAGGAAAGTCAAGAACTTGGTGAAGGTGTATGTTGTGAAATGTTTGTGTGAAGAGTCATCAAGTCAACTCAAGAAGCCAAGTCTCAAGTTGAAGTGGCGGATGAGTCATCCAAAGATTGGAAGCTAACTCAAGTCACCTGGGAATAAAAGATATGATCAAGTCAAGACATAATCGAACGAGATCCGTTGATGAAAGTCAAGAATGTTACTCAGAATGGTAACATGTTAAAGTTGTCAGAGATAAAGTGTTAGTTCCAGATGTGTGCAAAAGAAACAAACCAATGGGAAGCACTACACCAAGTGTCAGATACGATGCAATGCTGCAAGACATTAAATACGAGGAAATGTCAACATCAAGGACTGCAACAAGACAAGCCAACGAACACAAGTGACTTTTGAAATTAACCTATCTCTTCAACGGGCAAAATTTCCAAAGTTCACTATAAAAGGCTGAGGAAACTCATTAAGAAAAGGTTACCTTGACAACCTGAACCATGAACAAGCAAGCAATACACAAGCAATTAACCTGCAAATATTCTCAAGTATATTTAAGAAAATCCTCAAGCCTGGAACTCGAAGGAAATCTATCCAACACAAAGTTGTGAAGGAAAGACAACTTCAAATCTGTTGAAGAGGAAACTTTTGAAGAATCAAAAGGGGTCTACATTCCAAGGAGGATTGTAGGAAGGTTAAGGGTTGAACCAATATTAAGTTATTTGAGGGCTTCGTGATCAAATCTAAGAGTTTGAGAAGTGAGCTGAAGTAGCAAGGCAGCTGCCCTGTGAAGAAGCTGAGTCGGAAGAGAAGCCAGCTGTGTGATCAAGGTTGTCTCTAGACTGTTCATCACTTTGTAAACTGATCTGTTACTTAGTGGATTCCTCCAGGAGTTGGAGAAGAGAGGATTAGAAGAATTACCCCATCTTTAAACCTCTATAAAAATTATGTCATTTATTTTTCAGCACATTTACATTTCTGCGTACTCACATCATATCTGCTGATAAAACTCACATTTGCTATCCAACTGATAATAACCAAGTGCTAAAGAATCAAGTGTTAAAACAAACTTAAAACAAATCAAGGGTGTTAAGTCTTCCGCTGATAAACCAATACAGTCAAGTTAAAGTGTAGGTTAAACAACCGAGCTATTCTATCATCAGCTCTATCGAGTCTGTTGAGTGGCTAACTCAGCTGAATAACCAACTTAGCTGTCCCTCTAGGACACAACTGTTTGAGTTAACTCTGTTATTATTTTAAAAGGACTAAAATCGAAAAATTGGTAGGGTTTATTCAACCCCCTCCCCCCCTTCTAAACCTTACTCACACCCTTTGGGACCTACACCTGTCTCATTTGATCCACTCCTTATATATTTATATATATAAAATTAAACCTATTTCTAAATATGTTATCCCACCTAAACTACATTCTATAAATAGTACAATAATTTTATGGCAAAAATTATAATTTATGTAAGTTTTATTATATTATAGATAGACAAAATTTGTAATAAATGACGATGAGAATCATGGTAAATTTTGTTTTGATCTTAATAAAATGATAATTATATAAAAATCACCTTTCCAAATATATAAGGATTGTTTAATTATTTGTATTTTTTTTAATAATTTATTCGTTTTTTTATCCATTTTTCGTATAATTGTCAAATGAATCATCTTCTTACAAACTTCAGTTTGACACCCGTATTGCATATATAAAATAAAATATAATCATGATAAATAAAAAACATAAGATATATTTACTCAAAATTTATTTTATAATGGGTTTTAAAAATTACGTACTCGGGTTATTGACATCAATTTGTATATTCATGTATTTTGATTATTTGTAATATATATAATTGTTAGTTGGGCTTAGCCCATTTCTTCATTTATATAGAGTTGTATTTAGGTTATTTAAATTTAACTAAGAATACTTATTTTAATTAAAGAAATATCTCAAGAATATGTAATCAAATATTATATATATATATCAATTATCCATACTTAGCAATATACATATATGCAAGAACAAATATAAGTTTTGTAATAGGAAATTATATTCATAATATTTTTTATTTATAGAAAAGTTTTCTTTATTTATTAACGTACTTTTCATGATCATAGAAATTAATTTTTTTGTATTTGTCTATGTATTTGATGTTCAACTTTCAAAGTTGTACATTTGAATATTAAATATAAATTTGTTTTTTGATATTTTTTTATATAATAGTTTTTAGTTTTTGAAATATTTCTTTTTTCTCTATAAGTATATTGCTAAATATAAAATATTCACTACAACATAAATGACATTAGGTAACACAAATTTTGTAGCACTTTTTATATAAGGTACATATGTAACACATGTTTGTAACACTTTTTGCATTACAATATTTATGTAACACTTTTGTATCACTTTATTAATATGTAACACTTATAGGTAACACTTTTAAATAAGTAACACTTTTTAAGTATCACTTTGTTTTGTTATTTCTTTTGTAACGCAAATAGGTATCACTTTATTTAAGAAACACTCTTGGCAACACTATATTTTATTAATTGTAACACTTTTTAGGCTATATTTTAGTAACACAAAATTATATAACTATCATTAAATCATGTCAATGATTTATTTAATTAATTGATGTCAAAAATAGGTGAAGACAAAAAAAAAAACCACCAAGCCTAAAAATTGTAGACATCATGTACTTTGTTTTTTCCTTCTGAATTTTTGTTTTCGTTTTATAAAGTATTTTGGTTTTGCTTTTATTTTTTTTTATTTTTACGGAGGTAATTAATTTCGTCATAATTGGCTTAAAATGTGCATGTATATATTTTATTAGTATTAATTATTTATTTTTTAATTTTTACTAACGGAGACCAATTTCATCGTTAATCTTTTTTTTACTTTTTAAAAACAAGTAACAATGAAAATTGATATTGTCGGTAATTACTTTGGAATGTTTTCTGTCGATAAATTATTTTTTCATTATTTTTTATTATTTAATTATTTTAATGTTAGAACTTTTTATCTGTCAATAAATTAATTTTATATTTGTATATATTTTTTTACCGATTGAATATCGACCAGTCAATAAATTCATTTTATATATTTTTGATATTTTTAATTTTTGTATCCTTTAATATATAACATAAAAATATACACTATATAATATAAAATTTGATATATATGGTGTATAATATAATTTAATACATATAATATATAATATAATATTTATTATATAAATTATATTATATATACATATAATATAATTTTTATACAATTTTAATATATATATATATATATATATATATATATATACATGTGTGTGTGTGTGTGTATGTGTGTGTGTATAAAACAAAGCAAAAGTTGTAATAAGAATCAACTTAGCTTAATGGCAAATTGTCACTTCCACAAATAACAGGTCATGGGTTCAAATCTACTTGGTGGCAAAATACGTATTTCTACGAAGTGCTACAAAAGAGTGTTATAAAAGATTCATATCTAACACTATAGAACTATATTTTTAAAGTGTTACAAAAAGTGTTACATAAGATTCATATTTAAAACTTTAGAAATATTTGCTTCAAAGTGTTACCAATAGAGAATTTAATGTAACACTTAGAAAAAGTGTCACTAAAAGCTAATTAAAGTGATACCTTAGACTATAGGTAACGGACAAGTGCAAAGACCACCATAAAAGTGCTACCTATTGTCTATAAGAACATTTTATGGCCATTAGGTAACATTTTTGGGTGTTACCTAATATCTTTTATGTTGTAGTGATTATTTTTGTTTAATCCCTTTAATAATTCTTACAACCGTTTAGCTTTCTAAACCATAAAAAAATATTTAGAATTGAAATTACTTTATTATTGATTGTCTTGAAAATATAATGTATTAAAGTATTCTCGCATTGAGCAACTAATTTTGTATTTTCATATTATTAATTTCTTATAGATAAACATGCTCCAAAAAATATAATTCACACATATTTTTTTATTTAATGAGGTTTTTTCATAGTTTATAATAATAATTTATTTTTCTAATACTTATTCAATTCGTATAATTTAATAATAAAATTAATAACTTATCTTTACATTTAATTATTTATTGAGATTCTAGAATTTTTGCAATTATTAAAATTTATTGTTAATAAAATCCGCCTATGCCTCGAAAAAATCAAATATGAAAACTCAAATAGACAAATAATTAGAAATTCCGTAAATAATAAAATAAAATACCTAAAAAATTTAAAAATAAAAATTACTTAACACGTGAATAAATAAAATTTATGCCAAAATGCAAAAAATGAAAATGTTCCACGCACAAAAAAAATCAACAATGTTACAAAAACTATATTTTGTTGTCTCGAATTTCTTAATTACTCTACTAGTTCTCCTATATATGTGTGTTAATTTTTTTATTCATTGTTAAACAAAATCGACTTTTGCAAAAATATGTGTCCCCAATTTATACATAAGAATAACTTTCAAATATAAAATTGCATTATGAATTTACAACTAACCTTAAAAAAGCTTAACACCAAGCTTTACCCTTATTAACGATCTAAACACGACTATAACGCATTGGGCGATGAAGTTGCGCTTTGTATGGTTTTATAAAAATCTGTTTTTGTAGATCGAACACAATTAATACATAGTATTGAATGCATTTTTCATGATTCTCGATGTATGATGTTTTTGCATTTTTTTTGACTTCATCAATAAATATCATTAATAATATTTCCCGCCTATTGTCTGATGCTATTTTAAAATTATGTCAACGCAAGGAGATGAAATTCATATAACTATACATAGGAAAATCCACATATATATATATATATATATATATATATATCACAATATAGAATGGAGGTCTCGAGATATACACCAGTGCATTGCACGGTGTCTCATCTAGTTACATTAATATTAAAATATATATTCTCAAATATGAATATTAGGTGTCAATCCCCGACCCGACACGAGAACCCGACACGAACCCGACCTCGGTTACCGAGAGAAACCCGAACACGACCCGAACTCGAACACGACTAACACGAACCCGACACGAAGTTACCAATTTGTCTAAAATGTAGTTGTTTTATTTTTTTACTTATTTTTGATGCATTTTGAGCATAACCCGAAATCGACCGAAACCAAACCCGAACCCGACCCGATGGACCTAATTGACACCCCTAATGAATATGATATTGGGTCCCACAAGTTCAATTTGGGGTTGAAATTTGTTAAGTTTGAAATTGAGGAAACTTCTTGGTTGAAGATGATGGGTAGATAAAAATGGAATTCATAAATGAGTTGGAGTAGCTGCGTAAGTAACAAGATTAGCCAATGAAATCAAAATACGTCCAAATATTTGTTAATAGCTAGGAGATATTTCATGCCACCCACTTGGACAATGGACGTGCTTGCACTATGAACAATTCGATTTATACATATGAATGTACGATGTCATAATTATGGAATAATAATACTATCATGTATAATAATCCAAAGATTCAATGTAATATATTTATCCTTTAATTGTCAGTTGCTTTCCTTTTCCTTTTTTCTCATCAAGATCCAAAATCCCCAAAAATAACATGAAAGGACAAAATGGTGTACCTTCTTCTAGCCTAATTTCAGTCATCATTTAACCTTACTTCTAGTAGCAACCCAATTTAGTAACAATAATTAACTAGAGAAAATTAAGGAATGGTCCTAATTAAGTAAGTTATTTTATTAAATATCCAAGTATATACTATTGAAAAATGTTAAGGGCCCTTAGATCCCACAAATTTCAGTAAATTTTCCAAGTTTATATTCTTGCACCTCATATATACTCTAACTAATATTTACAACATTAATAGATTTTTCTCAAAATGATTCCATTTTCCAATTCAAGAATTCCAAACCCTAACTATAAATACCTCTCATGCCAACTCCAAACAAACTTAAAAATTATAATTATCAACATTTCATTTTCTTTTAATTTAGGCCCTCCAACAATGGATGCACCCCCACAAGAACTTGTGATCAACAAGAAGAAACAAAGCAAAGGCCGAAGAAAGATAGAAATCAAGAAAATAGAAGACAAAAGCAGCCGGCAGGTCACGTTCTCCAAACGTCGGGCTGGGCTTTTCAAGAAAGCCCGCGAGCTTTCCGTGCTGTGTGGGGCTGAAACAGCCATTGTTGTGCTCTCTCAGAAGGAGAAAGTGTTCACATTCGGGCACCCGAGCGTCGATTATGTCGTCGATCGTTTCACACGGTTCACACAGTGTGAGCATGATCATGAAGAAGGAAGCAATTCTAAGAATTTTGAAAGGGATTTGTTTTGGTGGAATAAAGATGTGGATAAAATGGGATTGGAAGAGCTTCAAGAGTTTATGGGTGCATTGGAGGAATTGAACAAAATGGTGCACGAGAAGGTTGATGATGAAGTGAAGAATAATTAATCTTGAAATGGTGGCTAAATTAAATACATGTATTTGGAGATACGAACCCTAGTTATTTTCTCATGTTTTATATGTTATTTATTCCTTTTTTTTTGTAATTTTTTTATGCAAATTAATATTGAATTTAAAGATTTATTAGAGTTTGGACTTGGAAGTCATTTTTTTTTCATTACCTATTGTTTTAACATATTGATATTTTCTGAATTTGAATTGTCATAATAATTATTGATTTTGAATGATTATGCTTGTGATTTTAATAAATCAAATTTATCTTTATTTTTGGATGTATAAATTATAGTAGAGATATTTTGATCAGGAAGGAGCCAATGAGGGGCTGGCGCGACTCCCCACATTCACTTCAAATTATATTTATAATTAAAATAATTTGTGTATGTTAAATTACTAAATGTTAAAAACTCCCCCACCCCCCACCCCCAAAAAAAAGACTCTTTATTTATCAATTATAAGAAATAATAAAACCCACTGCCCTAATCTTCATGCTCTAGCCCAACCCTTTATTTTTATTTATAAACAAATTAAATAAACAAAAAAAAAGGATCAACTTTTTCAGACTTTTCAGTGGTTGAGACGCGTGTTAAAAAGTGAATGACCCGCATTCGATCCTATATGAGTGCAGATGTTCTCCCCATGTTCCCCAAGACCCAATTGTACTCAAAAAAAAAAAAAAAAGGCTTAATTGACTTTTGGTTCCATGAGAACTAGAGTTTAGGTTTTACGATTACTTTTAGTCCCAAAAATTAAATGGCATGTGGTTCTCTTCGTTTGTTATTTAACAAATTAAATAAGATTAAAATTGCAAACAAAATTTTTATATGACAAAGAATAATTTTATTACGAGACCAAAATCGAAACAATTGAAATTTCATAGGATCAAAGGTGAATTTAGCTTACTATATACATATGTGCTATTTTTCTTTAAAATTTGTCTTTCTTTTCCCCCTTTTCTATTTGCATTAAAGAAATAGAAAACAGACTCAATTGCAGTACTTCGCGTACCACTGGTACCAATTATATTATTCAGCCAACTCAACATATCCTATTATCCAAAAAAAAAAAAAAAAAAACATATCCTATATATGAGATTTGGACAAATAAAAGAAAAATTTAGAGGGTTAGAGATCATGATTAGAGAAGTCAATACGGTCGGCCAGTCCCGACGGGCTAAGACTAAAAGTGATGAAGTTATGAGGATTTTGGCCCTATAGGGCCAATAAGTTTGGATTAGGCTGGTCCAATATAAATATATATACATATATATGATTTTTTTTTTTCTGATGAAAGAAATTCATATCCTTATAAGTTTAATGTTCCTAGCCAAATCAAATACTAATATAACATAAGCTAATAAATATTAAGTGATAATATATGAGATTTCTTCTAAATAATTTTATGAATTAATAAATAATATCAACACTCTAATATTCTAACAATGAAATCATGGATCATAATATCATATCCTTCATCTTTATTAATAATATTTACTAAGATTAAATGATAATTGATACATGTGATCAAATACTAGATTTGGTAGTGTTATAGACTAAGATAAATCATAAAATACAAAAATATTACTGAAAAAAAAGCTCTAAGGCATGGCGAAGCCCCTAGCCCTACCCGTCCAAGAGACAATTGGGGGGGCCCAAAAGCCCTCATGTTACGAGAGCACACAACAAGAAAAAAATTTATATACCTACGTAAAAATCAGAGGTAAGATTAAAATAATCAGAAAGTGTAGGTAAAATCATGTAGGTAAATATTTACCAATAAAGTCTAAAATCTGTTGGTAATTTACCTACATTATTTCTGTTGATAAATTTAAAAACCGTAGGTAATTGGTCGGTATATATCCGAGAAAAAAGAAATTGTTTTATTTTTATAATTAACAGTAAGATTTAATGATAAAATAGTTATGCCTGTAAATTGGAATTTTTGTAGTGACATCTGAAATTTATGTTCAATCCTCAAATTTTTAAGGCCGGGTTAGAATTTAGAGCCGGCCCTAGGGCGGGCCATTATTAATATTTCTAACAACGATACATAATTGGATCATAGTTGGCAGGCAAATGGACAACTTGAGTTTAGCCCATGATGGATTATGGGCCTTGTGAATTTTCTTCCATTCAATCAATTGACAAATTATCAGGCATTCGGCCCTTCACTTCAAGATAAGACTGTACAACAAGTGGCTTCATAATTAGTGAAATGGGAAATTCCAACAAAGTACATGAAGATTGAAGGCCGAAATTATTCTGCCCAAATTATTTTGTTCTTCTTCTTTTTATATCGAAATTCTTGTAATTGAATACTTTCGAGAATCGCTTGGTAACCTAGTGGCAAAGCGTTTTTAAAACTCAGATATATGCTTATATTCGATTCTCACCTCTCTGAATTTGTATTAAAATAAAGTAATTTTATTTAATCATCAAATCCAAAGGGAAGATTCATATTCTTATCAGAATTTTTAACTTTCAACCCTACAATTAAAACTTGTTTACACACATTACACTATGAACATGCAATCATACTCTATCCAATTAATTTGACTACCTATAAAACCAAAAGAGCTTAATTAATTATCTCTCTTATTACAGGAAAACAAATTCTTTTGCATAAAAATAGAAAGTGGGTATGTAAAATTTATTTCCTTTTTTAACACCACAAAATTAGAGCTTCAAACACATGAAATCTTATGACTGAAATCTAATGAAAAGTAGGCACAATTTATTTACTTTTTTTATAAAATATTTTAACAAAAGTATGGTCAAGCTCCATACTTTAGAATTTACATCAAAAGGACCTACAACTTATATCATTAAGGGGTGTAATTATTTTATTTATTATTTTGATTGCTACAGAATAATAATCCTAGGCACTGCATTCTGGAGGAAAGCCCTGAGGAAATCTGTGTGTGTCAGTGCAATAGTTATAAATCATGTAATTTTTCTGAACCCATTTCAGTTTCTCCTCACTAATGGGATCCAATCTCTGTGACATCCATGGCTTGCTATTGGGCTCTGCATTGAAATGACTGTATGAAGCAGTAAAAGGGGCCTGAGTCCAATCAGTCTTGATAAGCCCACCTCTTGTGGCCCATTGATCTGCATTCCAGATGCTGGAGTATAGCTTCATGGGCTGGTTTTTGGGGAATTGACTCCAATTTTCTCTAAGTTCTTGAATTCTCTGACTGGTGTGTTGTCCACTGAAAAGCTACAAAGGGAAAAGAGTTTGTGTTTCAGTAATTAAGATTCATAGTAAAGTACTATGAATTTATGTAAAAGGGAATTAGCTAGCCAAATATGAGTACAAAAGACGATATTAGGAGAGGGGACACATACACACTCATATGGGATTAAATTCGGGTCATGTAATTTAAACTATTTGAAATTTTAGTAGTCTAAGTAGTCACTTTTAGAGTTTGGTCCAACATCTTTTAAAAATCCGGACATGTAGTCCGATTTTGACTGGAATTATGTAATTATACAGTAATTGCTAACTAGAACCGATGAGTGCTATCGTGTCTAAGAACATTAGGAATTTTGGTGATTTGGAAAAAAAATTGACTCACAGAATGTGATGGATTTTAATATTTTGATGGCAATTTTACGCCAAATCACCATGCACAATCCCTAACGTTTTTGAAATATTTGTACATAATCGGTTATAGTCAGCAATTTCAGATAAAATTACATAATTTCGGTTAAAATATGATTGAAATTTAAGATGACTATTTAGATAATTAAATATCAAAATAGTCCAAGTTATTTTCCCAAAAAATAATATGGGTTTTGAGTTTTTTTTTTCTTTTTTTTGAGGGTGGTCTTGGGTTTTATTAGAAAACTGACATTTGGAAGTCTGGGGATAATTAGTAGAAGCAGAATTGTGAACAGCTAGCTATGGATCGAATAGACATATATATATATATATATGTATGTGCACGGTCAATTCTATAAATTTTTTTGCCTCAGTCGAATTTTTAAATTGGGGCCTCTTTTTTTTATACAAACTTAAAGACATTAAAACAAAAAATAAAGAATAATGTGCATTATATAATACAATTCTATTATAGTTAAAATAATATGACATCCATCTTTAACTATAGAAAATAATAATTTAAATACAACTTGTTTTAGCTGCAAAAATATTAATCACGTCAGTATAATCAAGTTGGTTTATAATATCTTGCGAATTGTGACTCTAACAGCTGTGTAACGACTTTTTAATTTTTTGTCTTATCAATTTGAGTTATTTTAATTTTAGGGGCTTAGAAAAATTAAATATGATAATTTTAAAAAAATATTGTGGACAACATGATTTGAACACACGACACTTTTCAAAATTTCAAGAGTGACAAGAATTCAACCGCTACAATAAATCTACTCTTGTTGTCATATTTTATATATACTTATACTATATATATAAAATAAAAAAAAATTGACTCCTAAATTCGAAATTAAAAAAGTCGGGCCCGAGTCGGCCTACTCCTTTGACTACAACAAGGAGCGGCACTGTGTGTGTTTGTGTGTGAATCCAATTCACCATTGATGAAATAGTTTTAAAGCTCTGAATATGAGATGTTAGCTGATAGACAAGAAGAGTAAAGGGTCTCGGAATCCAAAAATGTTGTAAGTTTCTACCGACTGGATTTTTCGGTTCCATATTTGGACTATTGCAATTGCAGTTATCTTTTGTTGGTGATGCAGACAGGAGTAATAAAGAATGTGATAAAAAATATATACTGTTGATTACAAAAATATCCTTGATGTACCTTTCAAATTTGGGGTAATTACGGGATGAATCTTACGCTTAGCCAGTGGTTGAGATATATGTTGAAGGAAATGACTCGGGTCCAATCTCATACGGGTGCGTGTGTTCCTCCTCAAGTCCCCCATTATACTAAATTTTTTTTTTTTTGAGGTAATTATAGAAAAACTCAGCTAAATTTCAAAATTAAAAAGTAACTATGAGGTTTAAGGATTAAACTAAAACTAATGAAATTGTGTAAAATTGATAATGCCTTTGGCGAAATTCCCCCAAAAAAATTGAAGAAAAAAAGAAGTGGACGGATAAAATTACTCGATATTTAGGATATTTTCTCGTAGTTTATGGAAAACCATATGGATGAACATTTTTTTACTTTGTAACCGCGGATGCATGTACAATGTTATGTAATTAGTTGGAAATTTGTGAAGAGTACTACAGGGGCATTTTTGATTTTTAGGTCAATTTTATGATGATGTCATCAAATTCCATTAGGTTAACAATCAAGTGGAGTAAAATGTTAGGCGAAATCAATCCTTAGATGTACAACTTGTAATTTTAAAACTTAGTTGTGTTTTTGCAAGGTTGCAGAAATCTAGACACTATCGGTTGCGCGCCAGGCGAGCTCCCCGGGCCGCCCAAGAATTGTACTTGTTTGTTTGTTATTTTTTTTCTTTTTTCTAATTTGACCGATTTTTGGCCGTCTAGGTGGCCTAGGTCCGATTTTCGCCCGAAACAATTTTTTTATCGATTTGGGAAAAATCGGTTCGGCCTAGGAGTGCCAGGCGGCCGCCCCATAGGCACTTCGATTTTCACAACACTATTTTTTGTAATTATCCAAAACCACAGTGGTAGTTTTGTAATTTCCTGTAATAAAAATATCAATAATAGATATATAAATGTTCATTAATAAAGATGATGTTACGTAATGTGTTTGAATTTTTGGACAGTATCTATGTAACATGAAATACACATAATTGATCAGGTGCATTATTTTCCACACGTTGACCGATTAATGTAAATAGAGTTGCAATACCATTAATACAGATCAACTGTAAATATATATTAAAAAGGTAATAAGGAATCTAACTTGCACATAAATGCTCTCAATGAAGTGATTGTGGAAAAAAAAAAAGGTCAGCTGAAAAGTTTCTACTTAATTAATGTGATGTTTCCTTTAAAAGAATGATCGTTCATGTCCAAATATACGTACAGTTTTGTAACAAAATTTAAAAAAGTCAATGATTACAAATCATTATTATTCATGAGATACTGTAATTAGAAAAGAGTATATTTTGGAATGTAAATTAAATAGGGACTGGGGCTTTTAGATGACTTTCATTTCATAGTGGGGCGTGTAAACGCAGAAGCGGACAAGCGGTGTAATGCGGCTGTTTGTGTATCATGTTTATACGTTACAACTTAAAAGTTGAAGCTGGGAAAACAGATGAATTTCACTTTGCCACCTTGATTATATTTTAGAGATATTAATTTTATATGAGAGTCTCGTGACTTAATTTTATGAGACGACGAATCCTACAAAACACAAAGGCAAAAATTTGGGCCAGACCATTTAATAGGTCTAAATAACTGATGTATATTCGTTAGATGGAGCTCTAACAACCCAGATACATGCCCAGGTGCACGGTGATATTTTTGTAATATATTGGAGTTGTGACATTTTTATAGTTCCTTAAAAGTATTAGTAGTTCAGATGAAAAATATTTAGTAGTTCCCTGAAAAGATATTAATAGTTTCTCTAAACATATTTAGTAGTCCCCACTAAAAGGTATTAATTTTTTTCCTGAAAAGTATAAATAGTCCTAATTGAAAAGTATGAGTAGTTCATTTGAAAAATATGTAATAATCCCCTAAAATATATTAGTTTTTCTCCTAAAAAGTATTAGTATTCACTCATGTAATGTATTAGTAGTTCTCCTAAAATATATTAATTTAGGTATTAGTAGGTTCCCTGAAATATATTAGTTTTTTCCCTAAAAAATATTAATAGTTTATCTGAGAATTATTTCAGTAGTCCCCTAATAATCGACGAGATTGAGCAAAAAAATGCATTCTATGAATATAATTTGCAAATCAATACCAATCAATATAGAAAATAGTGAGTTTATCTAGTTTGACGCAAGAACAAACATAGCAATTTTCCCTAAACAATAAAACTATGCAATTAATTGAATTGACTTTTACGATTACTTGCGGGAAATTTACGACAAAACCCATGAGGATAAGTTGAAAACCATTTGTATAAATATTAATGTTTGTTAAGTTGGTTTTATACCAATGTATTGAGTGTTCTAGGCTAGGATTTTGTGTTATTTTCGGGTATTTTAGTGTTGTTTGAGTCAAGTTCGTGTCATTTGTTGTCGTTTGAGAATCGTGACAGGTCTTGAATGCCAAAATTGATTAAGAACGATGAAAAAGTGTTTGGACGGTAAAAATTGCATTTTAAAAGCGGAAAAATGGGAAATTAACGAGTAAGATCGAAAAGCGGCGCCAAAAGCAAGTGGCGCAGCGCCAAAATATACAATGAGTAGGGGAATGTTGCAGCACGCCAAAGGGAAGCAAGTGGGCAAAGCGATGGCGTGTGATAGACGTGGCGGCAGGGACGGTCTTCAAAGGTGGCTGCAGTCACCGGGCGTGTGATGCGTGATGACGAGTAGGACGACGAGCAGCACAGGCAGATGGGCGCCGCAACGCGCGATGGACTGAAGCGGGGACCGAACGTGGGATGTTAATGTTTGGGCGTTTTAACGGATTTTCGAGGGCTTCGACTTATAAATACAAGAATGCATGTACGTGATAGGGGTCGGACATTATTTTGAGTACAACGCAAGGCAAGAGACACGGAGCAAGGGTTCAAGACGACAATTAGAGGCATTTCTCATCCTGGACACAGAGATTTCCTTCTTAATTCTTTCTTTGCTTTTCTTTGCCAATTCTTGATATGTATAATTATTTCTTTACGAGTTTTTGTACATCCATTATGAGCTAAACCTATTTTTCTAGGGATTGATGTAACTTGTGTTCGAACCTATGTTTTGATTTACGATTTATGAAACTCGCATATTATTTAATCTATTTGTGCTATTTGATTTGATTGCATCTCAATTATCTCGATCAATAATTTAGATTGTTTAGCGTGTTTGATTTGACGCTGAGAGAGGTAATTGAACACATGGCCATAGAATAGCATAGCCTAGGGTTTCATAGAACCGAGAGGTTTATGAATCTTTTGAAGCTGTGATAGAATATTCTTTTGAGCGTATTATGGTTTAATTTATGATTTTTATAGAGATATCGAAATCAAATTGGAACCTAGAATCACTTGGCACTTTCGAGAGAGGAAGTGATAAACGATAAGAATATTGGCTTATAGATTGATAACTTGTGAATAATAAAATGGATTGAAAACATAAGGGATAACTCAGGTGAAATCAACCATCTAGTAATTCATTTCTTAAGTGTTTGATTAATTGTATGAACCAATTGTTTGCTTATTTTTAGTTTTATTTTTAGTTTTATAAATCATCATCTCTTTCGATTTCTAGACAGAGTTAAACTATTTTAATTATAGTACTTAGTATAAAATTTGATAACAATCCCTGTGGGGACGATAACCCCACTTTCAAAACTATACCAAAACTTGACACCGTACGCTTGCAGTAAGAATTTCGTGATCAAGTTTTTGGCGCCGTTGCCGAGGGATTGTTTTATCCTATTTTAAACTAATACTATTACCACGTAGTCTTAATCCTAATCTGACTAGTATATGAATTATAATTTCGTTTTTCTCATTTAACTTGTCCGCTTATGCGAGATTCCAAAGATATTAATTTGCTCTCTTTTGATCCGAGGAGATTGAAAGGACACTTGAGCAATCGGTGCAAAGAAAGCGAGCAGAGAATCGAGCAATGGCGTAAGGCGAGGAAATTGAGAACTCCGAATTCGGTCGTGAACATGCCACCACGCCAGAGGCACCGAAAAGTGCAATCCGAGATTACTTTTACGCCGACCGTGAACTTAATTACTCCGAAATTGTGTGTGCCACCATAAATGCAAATAATTTCGAATTGAAACCGCCCTCATAAGCATGGTTCAACAGAATCGTTTGGGGGAAGTCCAGTGGGATCCGATCCGAATACACATCCGCCACGTTCTTGGAAATTTGCGACACCATCAAGATGAATGGTGCGACCGATGAGGCCATTAGATTGAGGCTTTTCCCCTTTTCACTCCGGGATAAGGCCAGCGGTGATCTTTACAAACATTTGCCCCTGGGAGTATTACGAGCCGGGATGATCCGACTCAAAAATTCTTAGCAAAATTCTTCCTCCCAAAGAAGACACTCCAATCGAAGAGCGAGATAGCCCAATTCCAACAAATTGATTTTGAGCCGTTATACGAAGCCTGGGAGAGATTTAAAGATCTGTTGTTGAGATGCCCACAACATGGCTATGCAGACTAGCGAGAGGTTCGAAGATTTTTACAATGGGTTGAATGGGCATACGAGGATGATACTAGATGTGGCATCGGGAGGTACATTGATGGCTAAAACTCCGACCGAGGCCTTACTTTACTTGAAGAAATGGCCACAAACATTATCAATGGCCCTCCGAGAGGTCGGCGCCAAGCCGGATGCGGTGTTCTTGAGCTTGATACAATGTCACTGACAAACTCAAATCTCGAGTCCGACAAAGCAAATAGCAATCATGAATACCGACGACACACCACAAAGAAGTCGCACTCCCACCCGCCACTCACAAGACCGAGCAAGTCAATTATGTGAATAAGGGATTTTAATAAAGAGGTAATTTATTACCAACTCACTATCACCCGGAGTTCGCAATCATGAGAATCTCTCTTACAAAGAACAACAGTGAATGTATTGAACCCACCTCCGGTTATCCAAACCCATCCAGTTCCAATGCATTCGGAGGTGGAAAAAAAGCGATCACTAGAGGAGATACTCGGCTCATTCATCGGAGAGACCAGGAATCAGATGAATAGGAGTTATGCGCAGATTGATGGTTTGAATACTAAGATGAGAACAATGGAGACGCATATTAGGTCGATCGAGACACAACGGGGGTCGATTGGCTACAACCGTGAATTCATTGCAGCAGAAGGAAAGTTCCCAAGTGATACGAGAGGTTAATCCAAGAGAGCATCGCAATGCGGTTCACGTGAAAAAGGAAGCAAAAATCAGCCTACCCCCGAAGAATCGCCTATTTATGCGAAACCAGTGGAATCCAAGAAAATAAAGTTGGAAGAGTTTGAGACTGTCTATTTGACAGAGGAATGTATTGCAATAGTCCGAGTAAACTACCTCGAGTAAAAATGAAGGATCGGGGAGTTTTACTATTACTTGTACTATTGGAGGAGTTTTCTTTGAAAAGCCACTTTGTGATCTTGGGTCCTGTGTAAATCTTATATCTCTCTATGATGTGACGAAGCTTGGACTCAGGAGGTGAAATCATCCAATATCACTTTGCGGTTCTTTCGATCGATCCATCGCCTATTCGTGGGGAATCATTGAAGACGTGTTGGTAAGAATCGACAAATTTGTTTTTTTGTGGATTTTGTAGTGTTGGACGTGAACGAGGACAAGAAAATACCTATAATCTTTGGGTGGTCATTTTTAGCTACAGCACGGGCTTTGGTTGATGTAGAAACGGGGCAGCTAACCCTTCGGGTAAATCAGGAGAAAGTCGTGTTCACCATCCATCCAACCAACAAGCTAAAATTTGAATCAAATGATGGTAAGCGGATGGTTGGGAATATAGTCGAAAACAAAGAGGTTGGGAAGTTTCTAAAGGAAACGTGGATAACATGCCTATTGAGCCCCAACTTGAGGATAATCGACAAAGTCCCGGTGAATATTGTAAACTTAGCGCTTCTTGGGAGGCAACCCAAGCCCTTTTTAATTGCTTTAGTAGTATTAATATAATTTAGTAGTTTTTTTGTTTTATTTTTTTGAATTTTGCATTCTTAGGAGTAATAAGTTGCATCATACCCCACCCCTTTTATTTGTGCAACTCCCACATATCCCACTCCATCTTCACAAATGAGCACTCTAATACCACACACACCATCTTGATCTCCTCCACTCATTATTTGGTAAGTTAGCAACTTCCAAACCCCACCCCATGGTTTTCCTATCTTATGATTTTAGGTGTGATTGGATTGTAGTAGTGCGGGGGATAATTGTTGTTTATTTGTGGATTGTGGATTGGTTGATCATGCTAGACTTAGGCTTGGTGTTGAATTTTGGGATTTAATTGAGCTATCCATTACATTTACTGTCTTTTCCCAAACTCATGCATATGAGGTGTTTGATCAAATTCCCCAATAATATTTTCACATTGTTGAGTGCCATCTTGCATATCTAGGCTTATCTTCTTGACATCGCACTATATTTTCCACTTGGGTGCATTATGTATGTACTTTGATTGTCGATTTCTCACTCATAACCAAATTTCATGGTTCCACGAGTTTTGTTTTCTTGTGTTACCTTGTTAGGTTACAAAGATGCGAAGCCAAAAGGACCAAGCCAAGGCGAAGGGAGGAACAAGACCACACCTCGGAGGCATACAACACTCACGAGCTTGTGCACCAGGATGTATTGTGAGCTTATACGAGACACCTCATACACGTAGTAGTAACACATGACTTAAGGAGCCTTCGCTCCTCGGCTATTAGGAAAGTCCTTTTTCCCACCTCTCCATTGGGGACAATGTCATTTTAAGTTTGGGGGAGTGCAGTCTATTTTTATTCATCGAGTCGAGTCTTGAGTAAAAAAATGAGTGAGTCAGTCGAGTGGTCGTCAATAAAACCGTATAACTAAGTGAATTTGTTGAATAGGCATTGAACGGTCAAAATAGCATGTGTTTAAACTGTGATCTATTCTTCTTTCCATTAATCCATCTATGTGCTTAACTCTTCGATTTATTTGGGGACGATGTATGCGATTGAGTGATTCCTTTATGATCCCACGGATTCTAGAACTTGTCGATCACTAGTCGAGGCAAAATCCTAGGTGAAGTAACACTAAGGAAGTGATTTAAGCCATCTTTGAACAAGCTAGAGGCTAAAATGCCTACCTTTGTATTATAATTTCCCTAGTGTCCCCCTTTTAGCCTTATAAACCCGTTTCTTTGGCAACCAATCTAATACCCAGAGCCTAAATGTGAATATCCTAATTACTCATCACTCATACACACAAAGTATAGAAAAATGTTGAAGGTTGAGGATGGTATGATGAGAAGGGTATGTATTTAATTGAATGAAGTAGCCCGTGAAAAGAAAATATGAAACCCCATGTATGCAAAAGAATAAGTTTGGGGTTAGAAAAAAAAATGTGAAAAAATGAGAAAAATCAGCGGGATTGAAGGTTCATAAACATTTGGGATGTCAAAAAGTGAAATGTAGTTGCTAATTGGTGATTTGAAGTGATAATTGTGTGTTTGGGTGATTTGAGCCACTTAATCCTATATTTCCTACCTTACCCTAAGCCCACATTACAAGCCTTGAAAGCCCTATTGATCCTTGTGCTACATTAGCCTACATTAGTGGAGATTAGTGTGAAAGACAAGCCTATGGAGTCCAAAGAAGCATGTCATCTTTATTATCGAGAAAGTGGATTATCTTGAAAACACTTGATTGCGTGAATCTATCTTAATAATGAAAACGAAGTTGATATGAACATTCCACCTTCATGATCACATTGTGAAAATACGTGCTTGATTAATAGTGAAACGAAATTTGACGCATGAGTTTGGTTGTGAAGTTTTGCAGTTAGTCTGTTGATTCAGTCGTCTTTATTTTTGTTTCCCTCATGTTTGTTGATTTTGAGAGTCTGTAATTGCTTGAGGACAAGCAAACGTCTAAGTTTGGGGGTATTTGTTAAGTTGGTTTTATACCAATGTATTGAGTGCTCTAAGCTAGGATTTTGTGTTGTTTTCGGGTATTTTAGTGTTGTTTGAGCCAAGTTCGTGTCATTTATTGTCATTTGAGAGTCGGGACATGTCTTGGATGCCAAAATTGATTAAGAACGATGAAAAACATGTTTGGACGGTGAAGATCGCATTTGAGAAGTGGAAAAACGAAAAATTAGCGAGTAAGATTGAGCGCCCAGTCGCTAAAACCCCGCACACGATGCGGGCTGAAATTGTCATGTACAAGAACATGAGCGTTGGTGGGCTGCGGCGCCAAAAGCAAAGGCGGCAGCCGCCCAACTAACATACACGAAAGGGTGCGGCAGCAGCACCATACCAAGGGCCCAGCGCCAATGACAACACAGTGGTGCGATAGACGTGCAAGCGAGGACGATCTTGGCCGGTCTTTAGCGCGAGCAAGGCTGCAGCGCCAGCGTGTGATGAGTGATGACGGCGGAGATGGACGAGCGGCCGGCGGACTGGCGGGGCTGAACGTGGGTCGTTATTTTTTTTGGACTGTTTTAACGGATTTTCGAGGGCTTCGACTTATAAATACAAGAATGCACGACGGGATAAGGGGTCGACATTATTTTGAGCACAACGCAAGGCAAGAGACACGAAGCAAGGGTTCGGGACGGCAATTGAAGGCATTTCTTGTCCGGACACGAGAGAGATTTCCTTCTCTTTTCTTCTTAATGCTTTCTATGGTTTTCCGCCAATTCTTGTGATGTATAATTATTTCTTTACGAGTTTTTGTACATCCACTATGAGCTAAACCTATTTTTCTAGGGATTGATGTAACTTGCATTTGAACCTATGTTTTGGTTTCATGTTTATGAAACTCGCATATTATTCTATTTGTGTTATTTGATTTGATTGCATCTGGAATTATCGATCAATAATTTAGATTATTTGACGTGTTTGATTTGACGCTCGAGAGAGGTAATTGAACGTCTGACCATAGAATAGCATAACCTAGAGTTTTATAGAACCGAGAGGTTTATGAATCTTTTGAAGCTCGTGTGATAGAATATTCATTGAGCGTATTAGGGTTTAATTTATGATTTTTATAGAGATATCGAATTCGTAAATTGGAACCTAGAATCACTTGGCACTCGAGAGAGGAAGTGATAAACGATAGGAATATTGGCTTATAGATTGATAACTTGTGATTAATAAACTGGATTGAAAACATATGGGATAACTAGATGAAATCAACCTCAGAATTCATTTCTTAGGTGTCCGATTAATTGTCCGAACCAATTGTTTGCTTATTTTTAGTTTTATTTCTAGTTTAATAAATCATCATCTCTTTTTGATTTCTAGATAGAGTTAAGCTATTTTCATTATAGTACTTAGTATAAAATTTGATAACAATCATGAGATGATAACCCCACTTTCAAAACTATACTAAAACTCGACACCGTACGCTATGTAAAAATTTCGCGATAAATCGTCTCAAAACGATATTCTATCTATTGTGCGGATGGATGGGCTATGCTTTGGGATTTTATCCTTCAATTTGCAAAGTAGTGATAAAATACCCAATTATTAGTAGCAACATATACTATGATAAATATTGAATGGTAAGCGGAATTGGCTTATGCTTAGAAGCCTTCGCCGAGAGTTGTAGGTTTCATACTTGTAGAAGAAGAAAATTTGTGCAATTCTTGTGTTTTTGCTTTTTTTAGGTTGGATCGGTTGATAGTGTGTATGGATAAACTGAGTCTCGTTATTGGGGTTCCGTCTAATAAATTAGATCCGTTAGACCGCCTCGACAGAGACTACCTCAAACACAAAACGTATGGGTATTTTTCCATTAACAAAGCCTAGCTAGTTTGGTTTTGGCACCAAGGAAATTATCATAGAACGTTTCCAAGGTAATTAAGTAATTGTTACCATTGGTGATTCGTAACAAGGATCAAGCTTGGGTGATTAGATCTATGTAATTTGAGCGGATCTTCTTCCTTTCCCGCAAGTTGATTGGCAAATATGCCATGATAATTTATTTAGAAAACCTTCAGTAAATTCCGCTTGACTTTGAGCGATGTCCATGATAATTGGTTTTAGGATCAAATCTCACTTGGTGGTCTTGGGCTCTCCAAAAGGTCACTCGTATTGGGTACGCTTGTTGATGTGGTCGTACCAAGTCCCCCAAATTTAACATGGTATCAGAGCAGACCACATGCTAGGGCCAAGTGGGCCGTCGATACGACGATGGAGCATGGAGGATAATTAATGAATTGATGATGAAGGACTCACAAGTGAGGGGGACATGTTGAAATATGTTAATATCATGCACATTGATTAATTAGAGAAAGAGTACCTTGTTTATAAGCCAAGTTAGCTACGCCTATCACTAATTGGTTTTAAGATGGAACCTCATTTGGTGGGATATGACTCTCCCTCTCATATTGGTTGTATGATTCGTGTTTCATGAGTGGTACCGTACCAAGTCGAATTTAATAATTTATTTTATGGGTTTGGATTTAATTGGAATTTTATTTACATATATGATTCGTCCCATAGATAAAGCTAATAAGTTTGTCTCATACAAGTTTTTGCCTATATTTTCTGTCTGAGGTAGCAATATATATGTTGAGTTTGGATAGGATCTGCCCGAAGAACATAAGACTAAACCTAGACCCAACTCAGATCCAAATACGATGGGTCGACCAATTAGACTCACTTGACCCTTTTCTATAATTTAAATTAGAGATAATTACAAAAATAAAGAACATAATACAATTAATATATCCTATCATTTCTTTTCTATTCTTCATATTTTGAAATTACTGCATAATAGTTTCATTACAAATATTTTGAAATATATAGTTTTCAATTTATGTTATCAAACAATCATTGAATAACCCATCTCCCAAACATACACACAAAAAAGAAAAAAATGTTAAAGAATGTATGCCATAATTACAATTTTTAAAAAATAATTACATTAAATGATCTCCAAGAGTTTTGAAAATTAGGTACAGGCAAAAAAAATTAACTTTGATAAACTCATACTCGTAAGTCATAGTTGTAGTAAAATTGATGTCGAGATAATAAGATTCTTTTTCAAAATCTGGGGAAAATGCTTGCTAAACCCTCAAGTTGTACACCTTGATACAAACAAGTAAATGAACTAAAAGTTATAATAAATTACTAATTCTTTTTTAGATTACCCTCTCTGTCTTACATTGTTTTCATCAATTTCATATTTTCTATAGTGTATAACACAAGAACTGGAAGTCGTTGGTAATTATTTTGAGCTGAGAATATAATGATTAATAGATTAATAATTCAATAGGCATCTAATGATACTAAAAGAAAAACTTCCAACAAACCTCATGAGTTTGAATCAACCAAGCCCCTTGTTTAATTTCACTAGTAGTTTCTTATTTTATGCATTTCTTTTGGGTTATAAGTGAAATTATCTAAATACCCTTTTTTTTTTTTTTTTGAGAATTGAGGGGCGGGGGGTCGGTGCCTCCCTTGGCCCCAAGATGGCCTTGTCTCTGGTCAAAGAGCTAATTGTAATTTTGAAAGATAACTGATCTTTTTGAATAACGATCAACCTCATGGATAGTTTTTGTAATTAAACTATATTAATAATATTTTTGTAATTCTATGAAATATTAAAGATAACTTTGCTAACTCTATGAAATACATTATGAAACATAATTCAGGTATATTATATAATGCCAGACTTCGAACCTATTAATGTAATTAGAGTTGCAATTGCACCATTAATAGTTAATACACATCAAGTGTAAATGAATATTGAAAAGGCAATAAAGAATCTAACATGCATATAAATGCTCTCAATGAAGTGATTGTGGAAAAGAAAAACTATTGAGTTCATATTGATGCTCTGTAAGTTTTCGTTTAGTGTGCCGATTCTCTTTCAAATATATACAGTTTTGTAAAAAACTCAAAAAGTCAGTGATTGCAGATCATTATTACTGAGATACTGTAATTAGAAAAGAGTATATTTTGGAATGTAAATTAAATAGGGACTGGGGTTAATTTTTAGATGATTTTCAGGGGTGGGCCGTGTAAAAGCAGAAGCAGACAAGCAGTGTGTATCAGATGATTCAGGTTATACGTTACAAGGGAAAATAGGAGATTTAGTCGAAGTTGGCCTATTTTGAGAATTGGTCCGCCATGTTGTCAAAGATTTAGTCTTAGTCCAATATATTTTCCATTTGTACACATTTGGTCCGATTTTGACCCGACAAATTTAATTTTAACTGCAATTGCTGACGTGGCATCGGAGCATGTGGGAATTGCTAACATGGACAAATAATTTTGGGGAATTTTAGCATTTGACTATTGAATTAGCCATGTAGATGATGATGTGTAGATCAATTAGAAAAAAATGCCATGTAGGTCAAATTAATTAGAAGGAAATTTTAATTAAATAAAAGAAGAAAATATAAACTTATTCAAAAACAAAGAGTAATAAGTAAAAAATATTAGATTTTATTACTACGGATTAAAATTCAAAAACAATCATTTTAAAAAAAATGAAAAATAATCTACCAATTTTTAACTAAAAATATGAGAAAATAAATCTTAAAATCTACATTATATCTTAAACTCCTTTAAATTATTTCAGGCAAAGAAAAAAAAAAGGAAAAAAAAACGGCCAAAATAAATGGAAAAGCAATTTGGCTAGGGCAAAAATATTAGTTGTCTTCTCCTCTTTCAATCGGCCCGCGCCGTCACACCTCCTCCTCCACATCCCCCTTCTTTCTTCTGTAAAACTCTTCTTTTTATGAATATGGATGAATAATATTTTTTAGACCAGAAGAAATCACCAAAATCAGCTAGAATCACCAAAAACTACCATAAATCAAATCAACAAATATCACCAAGTTACCAAGAAATACAAAGAATTTCCCACTATTGGCATTCGTGACTCGTCCAACTTTTGTGTGGCGGCATGGATCTGGGTTTAGGAGATATGAAGATTTGAAGCTTGCCACATGCTGTTTTTTTCAATTTTGAAGATATGCAGATTTCATACATGGGCCACATGGAGATATGAAGATTTTAAAGTTTGCTACATTTATTTATCAATTTTTAAAGTTTTTAAATTTTATAGTTTTATTTATTTATTAATTCTCAATTTTGATGATTTTTTTTATAATTAGTAATTTTATTTATATTTCATAATAAAATTTATGTGATTTTTTTAATTAGTTTATATTTTCTTCTTTATTTAATTAAAATTCCCTTCTAATTAATTTGGTCTAGATGTCATTTTTGCAAATTGATTTACACAACATTATCTACATACAGTGACGAAGCCAAGAATTTTGTTTAGGGGGCCCAACTATTGTTTTAAAAATCTTTGTCTAGCCCCGAAATCCCTACTTATAGTGTCATTTGTCCGCCTACATTTTTCTTTCAATTATATCACGCATAACCCCGCCCAAACTCTGCTTAGGCGCTAGGCTAGGCCCCAGTCTGCTTAGCGCTTTTTAGAACAATTGACGTAACTAACATTAAATAAAAAAGAAAAAAATACTTCAACTCTAAAAACAAAACTATAAATAAATACCAATTTTGATAGTCATTGTATTAATTCATACATCTTAATATTAAAAAAAATAACAATTACATCAATATATCATAACATCTATTATGTTCTTCATATTTTGAAATAGTTGCATAATAGCTTCATTGTTAATATTTCGAAAAAAATATCTTCTTCAATGTATGTTACAAAACAATCATTCAATAACTCATCTCCAATATTGAATTATTTAATGAAAATTTGATAATTAACCATAAATCATCCCCAAAAAGACAAATAGAGACGCAAGAGAATAATGCAAAAATTCGAGTTCAAGTTTATGGTGGAGTAAAAGAAAATGTTCAAAATTTTGAGAAACAAAAAAATTATCAAGACTCAATTTTTCAAGATTAACAAATGAGAAGGGGAAATAAGAATAAAAGAATTGAAGAGCTTTTTTCTATTTTTCCTATTTTTATATTTATTTTAAGGTTAAAATTTGAAAGTACCAAAATACTTCTATTATTTTTTAAAAATTTCAGGGGGGCCCAGTGCCCCCCTTGGCCCCTAAGTGGCCTCGTCACTGTCTACATGGCTAATTCAGTTGTCAAATGGCAAAAAATCCCCAAATTATTTGTCCATGTCAGCAATTCCTACATGTTCAGGCGCCACGTGAGCAATTGCGGTCAAACTTAGATTTGTCCGGTCAAAATCGGACCAAACATGCACAAATTGAAAACATATTAGATTTAGACTAAATTTTGATAACTTGACAGACCAATTATCAAAATAGGCCAATATATCGGACTAAATTTTCTATTTTCCCTAAGTTACAATTACTTAAAAGTTGAAACTGGGAAATAGGTGCATTTCACTTTGCCACCTTGATTATATCCTTTTGCCTCCTCGATTTTAAAAAAATGATAATTACAAAAACTATCCCAAAATTTGGGTTAATTACAAAAAAGCCCTGAAGGTTTTTTAGAGTTATAAAAAACCCTGTGAGATTGGATATTGTATTACACTTTATATTTTTCATTAGCAAAACATTTCAACGATTTCCCTTCTTTTATAAAATATTGCAATTGTCTCATTATATTTAACACATAATCAAACCTTAAGAGGGGTGGTTTTTGTAAATATCCTTTAAAAAATATAGAATTTGCCTTCTAAGAGTTTCACCCCTCCTTAAATTATACTTGTCTCGAATATGAACTTAACGCTATTGAAAAAGTTCTGTTTGCACATAATCAACATTGAATGGGGATATTTATAGTGGGAAAGTCCCTTTTAACCCAAGTGTGTGGAATACAAGTAGACTCTAGGTACAATTATCTGACTGCAGAGTAGGTCGACATATTCCTTTATTAATTTAACATCAGACGAATAGTGACAGTGGTTCGATTGGGCGAGTAGATCTTCAACCTGACATTCATTGGGCCTTGAGATTGACTTCCAACACATGCAATCCCCATTATTCTGGTTGGACCTCTTGAACTAGCTAGAAAGCCACATCGGGGAGGTCGGTGATCCAGGATCCTCCTAATAAAGAGGCTTAGAGGTCGAATCTAGATTGGTTGTACTATTTTTAGTCAGGTCGGGATCCTAGACGTTTGCCATGGTTCATTGTTGCCAACCTCATATATAGATCAAGAAAGCTTATCTCGATAGCTTGAGCAACTATCTCAGGTGGGTTCTTGGTCTAGACTGGACACATCAAAAAATAAGATGGGATTTCCCATATTTCTGAAAACAAATTTAATTGTCCTTAATATCTTATTTTGGGAGCTATGAGACCTTTTTTTAAAAAAAAATCACCAAACAGTTTTAAAGAACTTATAAGCTTAGCCAAACATCATTGATTTTTGTAATGAACACCTGCACGCAATATTGTAACAATAAGAATCCTTAATTTCTTTTTTTAGAAGAAAATCCTTAATTTCTGATTAAGTAGACAATGATGAAAAGTCCAATTTTTGCCGATATATTAATGTTGGAATTATTGTTTGGTAAAATGGGTGTTGACTCGATTTTGACCAAATAATTAAGTGGTTTCCATTAGTGAAAAATGAAATTAAATTATTTGTAAAAATTCTACTAAGAGAGTAGATGAAAATATCATTTGGAATTTCTCAAAACCAATTCCGGGTCAATGAGAAATTAATGCTAGAAGTTAGCCACTTAATATAAGAAAATAGTATGGAAAATAGAAAATGTGGGAAGAAAACATGCTCCGTCCCACATAGGAAAAGGAGGCAAAGTTTGTTCACTTGATATATCCCAAGTTGGACTTATAGGTTTGGGCCCTTGGGGGCACCGAAGTTTTTAAAGGGGTGAGGACCTACATGCTTATGAGTTTGGTTTAAAGCACACACGCACGCCGCCGGCTGGCCCTGCCCGGGTTGAGGGCCGTGGGCCTGGGGACCCTTATTCTTTTTGGACTAAAAACCTTTAAAATAAATAAATAATTAATTTTTAATTAATTAATTAACGAATTCCAATCAGGAAGTATTCGTATCGCACAAGGCGGGCGACGCGAGGTCCCGCGGCGTCGGTCGTGCGGTAAGTCGAAACTTTGTCATTTTGGTTCGCATCCACGCGACGGGCCGCGGCGCTTAGTAAAGGCCGATGCGAAAAGATCAACATGCAGATCGCTTTGTCGGTGTAAACTCGTCCTTCTGAGCCAAAAGACATGATCTTTCCATACGGGGCACCTGATGCCTATAAAATTCGAACCCTGCAGATGAATTGATATATGAAAAACATCAGATAATTATAATCGGTCATTGCATTTAGCATATTGATATTCCCTCCTGTTCAAAAGCTTGAAAGTCAATAACACCTTTTGTTCGTTGAAGTTCCAATTTTTGCAAGTGCTGTTAAACAGGAATAGAAAAGTCGTTGTATCTTAGAGATGAACGCCGAAATCGTAAGTACTATGTATAGGGGGCGTCTATTGTCTTACGGAGACTGAATCAAATTCAGTCTTCGACTAAGGCAAACACTCAAACACTAGCCATTCCTTAAACAGAAACCTTACAGATATAATTTTACCCAACAGTCGCAAGACGAGAGATACGTTTCTGTTCAAGATGATGGCTTGAATCTCGTTCATTCCCATGGCTGCTGCTCTTGCTCATGGTGAAAAGCCGCCCAAGTTCTCTGGTGTCGACTTCAAACGCTGGCAATAGAAGATGTTGTTCTACCTTAGCACTTGGGGCTGTCTCGTTTTCTGAAGGAGGCCCCCTCTATCGTTGGCGAAGCAGAAATTGACAACAACTGGAGAATCGTTGTGGATGGTTGGCATAATAGCAATTTTCTATGTCGTAATTATATTTTGAACGGGCTAGACGACACCCACTATAACGTCTAAAACACGTTCAAAACGTCCAAAGAGTTGTGAGACTCTTTGGAGAAAAGTACAAAACAGAAGATGCCGACACAAAGAAATTTGTTGTCGGCAAGTTTCTCGAGTACAAGATGGTTGACACCAAAATGGTGATCAGCCAAGTTCAAGAGATTCAGATCATACTTCACGACTTGGTGTCTGAAGAGATGATTTTGAACGAGTCCTTTCAAGTGGCTGTAATAATCGAGAAATTGCCGCCATTGTGGAAGGATTACATGAATTACCTCAAGCACAAACGCAAAGAGATGGGGCTTGAAGATCTGATTGTTCGACTTCGGATTGGAGAAGACAATTGAAAATCAGAAGTGAAATCCAGTAAGTCTTGAATGGAGCCAAGGCCAATCTTGCTGAATCGAGTACTAGCAATAAACGCAAGCACTCTTGGAAAGACAAGGGAAAAACCAAGAAGTTCAAGGGGAATTGCTACATCTGTAGCAAACCAAACCACATGGCCAAGGATTGCTCACACCCAAAAAAAAGGCAATCAATGTGGCAACCAACAAGCCAATGTGACGGAGGTCAATTCGGTTACAATCGACATGTCGGAGCTCGATCTCACCGCCATTGTGTTTAAAGCCAATATGGTGGATAACCCAAGGGAGTGGTATATAGATACCGGGGCTACTCATCACATTTGTGCCGACAAGGAGATGTTCTCCTCCTACACTCCGATAAATGGAAGGAAGCTTTTCATGGGAAATTCTTTGACTTCCAACATTGTGGGGCTTGGCATAGTTGTGCTCAAGATGACTTCCGGAAAGGAGCTTGCACTCGTAGAAGTCTTTGCATGTCTCGGACATTCGTAAGAATTTGGTTTATGGTCCTTTGCTTAGTAAGGCCTGGTTTAGACTAGTGTTTGAGTCAACAAGTTTATAATGACAAAAAATGGTCAGTTTCTTTATAAGGGTTACCTTGATAAGAGCATTTTTAAGACTATTATTTTGTTTACTTGTTGGACTGTTTCTAACTTATGGCATGATAGATTAGGACACATAAACTTCAACACAATTAAAAGGTTAGTGTGTCACGCCCAAACGCGACGCGACAACGATCAATCACTTAAACGTAAATAATTCAATAGTCTAAACCAATGATACAAACTCCAAGTGAAATAGAGTCTAATGCAGCAGAATAAAATACACACAAGTACAAATTACATCTTAAGGTCCGCGGAATCCGAATACAACCCAATAGATTATCCGAATTTAACTTACGGTCAAACAGAACAAAATGAAAAGTCTAACAACAATAAAAGTAAAAGGAGTGTCGTTCCACATCAACGAGTAGGAATTTAATCGTGGTAGGTTCGACGCGTCTTCAACGTACTCTTCATCTAAAGGTTAGAAAACAGGAGGGGAGTGAGGTAAATCTCGATGGATGGGGTGATCGTATGCAAGTGTGGCAATATATATAGTTAATGCGAGAAAACTATTGTATGAAAACGCGCGTGAGGTATGATGCATGTTTTCATACATAGCCCAAAGATCGTGATAAATATATATTAAGTAATATATTTATATAGTTTGAGAAATAGTTCGTGGTCACACAGCACGATGATTCAAGACGGGAGGATTGCGCATCAAGTGTAGCGCCAATCCCATGCAAGACAATTAGTGGTTTGCATCAAGTGTAGCGCCAACCCATGCATTACAAGTAAGCGGTTGCGTCTTGAAGTGTAGCGCCAACCAAACGTTCCGTTCAACTCCGAAATCGTGTGGATCGTGACAAATGATTCCTTCGCGTTCTTCCTTGTAACTCCCCGCTCATGATGGTCCAAGACTGTCACCTTATTGCTCCATAGGCAAAGACAAAATCCACGTTGAGCTAGCAAGGCTCGGATTCGTCATAATCATGATTATACCTCAAGTACTACGACCGCTTCCTTGGACAAACTCCGTCCCTCGATTGCGGGATTAGGACGATGGGGCCGAAAGAGTGGAATAGCGGCCGAGCTGCCGGTTCCATCCCCGACGTATCCACTCCGATCGTGAGCTCGACACACCAAGTTGACTCAGCGATAAATTAAATACACGTTCGTAGTCAACCAGCAATGAGTATATTGATTCGGGAAGCGATTCATGAAAAGTTTTCAAACATTTGCGTAAGGTAATTATGGCGTTGGTGGAGTTATTTGGATGAAGATGATTATCGGGAGGATAAGAAATCTTCGATATCTTGAAATATTAGGTGGAACATAAGTCCCATTATAGATTCAAATCGCAAGACGAGAGAAAGTCGCCCTGCGATCGGGGTATTAATGTCGGTCAAGGCGGTCCGATAAGTCAAGGGGTTTTTGAGAAAATAAAATATTTTAATTAAAAATTGAAGTCAGAGGGTCCAGGGCTGTTTTAGTAAAAGGAAAATAATTAGAGTTAGGTCCTTGATAAAAGAAAATTTACAATTTAGCCCCGTTTTGTAAAAACCAATACTTTTGGGGTTAAAAATTGAATAAATAAATATCCCGACCTTGAAACATTATGAGGTTAGTTTCTAAATTCTTAAAATTGTTCATAGATTCAGATTTTTGAAGTTTTGAGGTCGAGTTTTTATAAAATTCTCATATTGGCCCCAAATTTGTTAAAATTGCCATTTCGGCTCTAAGTTTAAAATAATTGGAACTCACAAACCGGAAGGGCTTTTAATGTGATTCCAGTTGAAAAATATCACTATGGTTAGTGGGATATAGGGACAAAAGCAGTTTTAAAAATAAATAAGTTTAGGTCCCTTAACTTTTGAAAATCTCATTTTTGTCCCGTTTTGAAATAATTGCCTTTAAGGCTTTTAGGGTCCAATTGTTATGAAATTTGAACCTTGGGTCCAAGATATAATTATGTTATAGTTAAATTAGTATTTCCAGGTGCATGGACTGCATAAGTCCTGGAAATTGTATTTTGGTCCTCAAGTTTAATCTTTTACAATTTGGTCCCTCAAATTTTATAAAATTACTTTCCAAGCTCTAAACACTTGGATTTTTGGAATACACTTAAAATATGTTATTTCCAGTCCCTTAAGAGTTAAAATTTCAAATTTTAAAATTAGGGTCTGGTACAGTTTCGAAAATTGCAAAATAGCCCTTAAACTTCTAGAATTTTTCAATCTAGTCCTTGGGCTTTTAAGGGTTGATTTTATTTATCTAAAAACTCTTAAAACTTTATTAAAATGTCAAAACATAATTTTTGAACTTGAGTTCAGTCCCAAAATCGAAAATTACAGAGGGGTCCCTTAAGTTTTATTTTCTTGCAATTAAGTCCACCAACTTTCCATTTTTGCATTTTAAGTCCAAAAGTTGAAATTTAATCAATTATGCTCGACTTGTCCAGGTTATAAATCATTCAAAACATAGATTTCAAGAGTCATACACATACATATCCTTCTCATACAAAATATCATCAAGTATAACAATAAAATGTACATGTATGCCCTATTTTTCGATAAATCGCATTTTTGAGCAACACTTGAGAATTTTTCCAACTTGATACAAGAAAATATCATGCAATACATAATATATATCTCAAGTGCTCAAAATCAAAATACTACATGCATTTTTAAGTAAAACACCTAGAAGTTGAAATGATTTTTCCACCCACCTCGTAGTAGTTTCTCGGGTTGATCTAAAATGTAATCTTCTTTCTTGAATCAACTTCTTGACTCAAACTCTTGAAGATCAGCCCCTAAATGGTATCTAAATCATATTTTGGTGTTAAAATTAAAGTCTCAAGTCTAAAGAAAATATACTAGGACCAAATGATTACTACTCACCTTAATGTCTTCAAGTAGTCTCAAAAATAGAAATTTTCCTTCAAGCCTCTAACTTCAACTTGAGATGGTTTAGGTCAGCCCCTAAGCTCCAAAAATTCATATCCTTGAGTCAAAAATTAACTCTTCATGATGTCAAGAGAAAAAAAATACTAAACCACAATTTTCTCACCTTCGCTTGAAATTTGCGGTCTTATGCTTCAAGATGGAGGAGTTTTTGGTGTTTTGCCTTGGAGAGAATTATGTTTAAGAGTTGGGAGAATTTGTTTTGTCCAAGTGAATGAGTATTGGGGAAGTGTAAAGAAAAAAATAAATTTTCTCCTTTTTTTTGCCTAATAGCCGAAAATTGTGGTTGTGTGTGGGAAAAAATATTTTTGTTTTGTGTCCAATAATTAGACATGAGCTTTTTGGAAGATAAAATAAAAAAATTAGTTGGATTCCTCCTAAAGATGCTATAGCCGAAAGTGTTTTGTGAGTAGGAGGATAACTTTTATTTTTTTGGTATTTATTTATTGAATGGGGCCATTAAGGTGTATTTAAATGTGGTAGGATGGAATAACATAAAAAAATGGGTTTCATTGCCTTATACCCCCTATGGACGAAATTTTGGGTTAAGGGGTGATTTTGATTTTTTTTTTTAATTGGGAAAAATAAAATGTGTAAGTATATGTGTAAAAATATTTAGGAGGTAAAAATAATAAGAAGGATGTGAAAGAATAAAAATATGTACCTTCCTCAAAATAAATTGGAAGTTGATTGAGAGTGTATTATAGAATAAGGTGAAATATTTGGTTAAAGATTGGAATATACTCCTAAATTATCGACGACGCGTTTCATTAATAATAGGTTTGTGATACATAACCAAATAAATAATCACTACATAACACCGAATCTCACGTTAAAATTCGGGGTCTCACATTCACCTTTTCTTAAAAGAATTTGGTCCCCAAATTCTCTTTAGAACAATTCGGATATTGATTCCTCATGTCTTCTTCCATCTCCCACGTTGCGTCTTCGTCTCGGTTGTGATTCCGCCATACAACTTTAACCATTGGAATCTCTACGCAACCGACGCACACTGCTAGTCAATGATTCTTATGGTTTCGGTGTAAGATAAATTTTCCATTAGAGGAGGAGCATCACGAGTGATAATATGTTCGGGATCCGGTTGGTACTTTTTCAATCTCGATACATGGAATACATCGTGCATTCCCGTCATCGTACGGTAACTTTCGAGTCGGTAGGCCAACTTCCGATCCTCTCGCAAAATCTTGTAAGGTCCAATATATCTCGGACTTAGCTTGCCTCCCTTCTTTGGATTGATTAATCCTTTCCGTGGCAAGAGTCCCGAGAAATACTTCATCTCCGGCTTCAAATTCCAAGTCCTTTTCTTCTTGTCCGCGTAACTCTTTTGGCGGCTCGAGCCTGTGCAGATCCGTTCCTTGATCAACTTGAACTTCTCCATGACCCTCCCGAACTAAGTCGACCTTTGGAATCGAGGCGACTTTCGTTTCTCTTTTGAATTCATTGGTCATCAATCTCCCAAAGTGTAGTGGAGATTTACACTTTCGCCCGCAAGGCTTCGTAGGGTGCCATCCCAATTGTGGCATGATAGCTGTTATTATAGCGAACTCGGCCAAAAAGCCACGTGCGTATCCTAACTTCCTTGAAATCCAATGTGAAGGCTCGCAACATATCTTCCAGGGTTTGAATCATTCGCTCGATCGCCATCGCCATCGGTTTGTGGATGTCTTTGTTGTCTTTGAAACTTAGCGAGGTACCCAATTCCTCGTGCAAGCACTTCCAGAACCGGAGACAAACCTCGGGTCTCTGTCGACACAATGTCGACGGGCATCCCATGCGATCGAATGATCTCTCGTATAAATTTGCGCGAGTTTAAGCTATCGGTTTTCTTAATGGATAAGAAGTGTGCGTTTTTCGTGAGTCGGTCTATGACTACCCATATAACATTATGGCCTCATCTAGTCCTTGGTAAATCCGTCACGAAGTCCTTCATTAAGTGTTCCCATTTCCACTCGGGAATTCTCAACGGTTGTAATAAACCGGATGGTCATTGGTGTTCTCGCTTGTACTTTCGTTGACAAGTCAAACATCTCGCAACAAACTCCGCTATCTGGTTCTTCATGTTTGCCCACCAGTAATGCTGTTTCAAGTCCTTATACATTTTGTTTCCTTCGGGATGTATAGTGTACTTCGAACGGTGTGCTTCTGAGAGGATTCTGTTCCTAAGTTGCTCATCACTCAGTACACAAATTCTATTCTCGAACTGATGATCCCATCTTCCGCACCGAGAATTCCGATCTCTCTCCTTTGAGTATCTTCTCTTTTAGTTTTTGAAGTTGCACGTCAATCCCCTGTGTTACTTTGATCTCGTTCGATGAGATCGGGTTTAGCGAAATATTAGCACATGAAATATGAGTATTGGTTCTCGTCGGATTCCAAGTGTTCATCTCTTCTAATGATTTCCATTCTCGAATCATTAGTCTGGCTAAACTCGCCTTTCTGCTCAAGGCGTCAGCTACTACGTTAGCTTTCCTGGGATGGTATTGAATATCAAAGTGATAGTCCTCAATTAACTCCACCCATCTCTCGTGGCCTCGTTGAGGTCTTTCGAGAGAATAGATACTTCAAGCTCTTGTGATCCGTGAAAATCGTGAAGGTTGCTCGTAGAGATAGTGTTTCCATTTCTTTAACGCGCGAATCGTGCCGCCAATTCCAAGTCATGCGTTGGGTAATTGGCCTCATACGGCTTGATCTTCGTGATGCATAAGCTATGACCTTTCCTTCCCGCATGAGCACCGCTCCTAGTCCTTCCTTTGATGCATCACTGTGAGACGACAAAGTTCTCTGTTCCCTTTGTAAGGGCTAAGATCGAGTTGTAGTGAGTCGCTTTTCTTGACCTTTGGAAACTAGACTCACACTTGTCATTCCACTCAAACTTGACTTACTTCGGGTTAGTCGAGTGAGTGGTCCTATTATCTTGGAGAAATCCTGGATAAATCTTTGATAATATCCACTAGTCCTAAGAAACTTCGATCTCGATTCGGACACTGGGTTGTTTCCATTCAACCACCTGCCCTGTACCTTGAAGGGTCTACGACGATCCTAGTGTCGGATACTATGTGTCCTAAGAATGCGACTTCATTAAGTCAAAATTCGCACTTTCGAATTTGGCATACGACCTTTGTGCTCTCATAGTATCTCCAAAACAATTTTCGATGACGTTCATGCTCTTCTCTAGACTTAGAGTATACGAGTATGTCATCAATGAATATCACTACGAATTGATCCAAATAAGGTTGAAAGACTCGATGCATCGATCCATAAACACTTCTAGTGCGTTAAATCGATCGAAAGACATCACTACCAACTCGTAGTGTCCATATCTTGTTTGAAATGTCGTTTTGGAAACGCGTTTTCTTCACGGATCTTGATTGATAATATCCTTGTTGCAAATCAAACTTAGAGTACACCGTCGCTCCTGAAGTTGATCAAATAGTTCTTCTATCCTCGGGAGGGGGTATTTAATGGTAACATCTAGTCGAGATCGTATAATAGTCACATCCTCAATGTATCTTATCCGTGATACCTAAACCACAAGTCAAATTCCCTTACTTAAGCTTGTGCAAGTACTTGAGAATGAATAACACAAGGGTACTATCATCGATCATTATACTTAGTGACTCCCTACTATCATTTTCCCAAAGTAATATCATTAGGTGTCTAGGTTCTATAA
Source organism: Rehmannia glutinosa (assembly GCA_016081115.2). Lineage (NCBI taxonomy): Eukaryota > Viridiplantae > Streptophyta > Magnoliopsida > Lamiales > Orobanchaceae > Rehmannia > Rehmannia glutinosa. The sequence goes on from JABTTQ020001916.1 coordinate 233,959, forward strand.
TAGATCACATCCAAATCATATACTTATCAAGAGATAACCTCATATTCTTCAAGTCTCACCATATCGACATTATAATCTCCAAATCACGGATTTTCTAAATTACCTAACGTCCAAATAGAGGAATATTCGAATATCTTAACACTATAACAACTCAAAAGAGTTCAAATATTCATCGAAAATTTAACTTAGGTCATCTAGTAGAGGGTACCCAATCCAAGGTGGAAGGAACCTATCTCGGGTCATTTCGGTGTAAGTTTCTCCTTACAAACCGAGCTCGATACCATACAATCACACGCCTAAACGCGACGCGACAACGATCAATCACTTAAAAGAAATAATTCAATAGTCAAACCAATGATACAACTCCAAGTGAAATAGAGTCTAATGCGGCGGAATAAAATACACACAAGTACAAATTACATCTTAAGGTCCGACTTTAATCCGAATACAACCCAATAGATTATCCGAATTTAACTTACGGTCCAAATAGAACAAAATGAAAAGTCTAACAACAATAAAAGTAAAAGGAGTGTCGCTTCACATCAACAAGAGGAATTTAATCTGTGGTAGGTTCGACGTCTTCAACGTACTCTTCATCTAAAGGTTAGAAAATGGGAGGGAGTGAGACAGAAATCTCGGTGGATGGGGTGATCGTGTGCAAGTGTGGCAATATATATAGTTAATGCGAGAAAAACATTTGTATAAAAACGCGTGAGGTATGATGCATGTTTTCATACATAGCCCATTAAGCATCGTGATAAATATATATTAAGTAATATATTTATATAGTTTGAGAAATAGTTCGTGGTCACACAGCACGATGATTCAATGCAGACGGGGAGGATTGCGTATCAAGTGTAGCGCCAATCCCATGCAAGACAATTAGTGGTTGCGTCAAGTGTAGCGCCAACCCATGCATTACAAGTAGCGGTTGCGCATCGAAGTGTAGCGCCAACCAAACGTTCCGTTCAACTCCGGAATCGTGTGGATCGACAGCGATTCCTTCGTTCTTCCTTGTAACTCCCCGTTCATGATGGTCCAAGACTGTCACCTTATTGCTCCATAGGCAAAGACAAAATCCACGTTGGAGCTAGCAAGTGCTCGGATTCGTCATAATCATGATTATATCTCAAATCTACGACCCGCTTCCCTTGGACAAACTCCGTCCCTCAGTTGCGGGATTAGGACGATGGGGCCGGAAGAGTGGAATAGCAGCCGAGCTGCCCGGTTCCATCCCCGACGTATCCACTCCGACTGTGAGCTCGACACACCAAGTTGACTCAAGCAGTAAATTAAATACACGTTCAGGTAGTCAACCAGGCAGTCGAGTATATTGATTCGGGAAGCAGTTCATGAAAAGTTTTCAAACATTTGCGTAAGGTAATTATGGCGTTGGTGGAGTTATTTGGATGAAGATGATTATCGGGAGGATAAGAAATCTTCGATATCTTGAAATATTAGGTGGAACATAAGTCCCATTATAGATTCAAATCGCAAGACGAGAAAGTCGCCCTGCGATCGGGTATTAATCGGTCAAGGCGGTCCGATAAGTCAAGGGGTTTTTGAGAAAATAAAATATTTTAATTAAAAATTGAAGTCAGAGGGTCCAGGGCTGTTTTAGTAAAAGGAAAATAATTAGAGTTAGGTCCTTGATAAAAAGAAAATTTACAATTTAGCCCGTTTTTGTAAAAACCAATACTTTTGGGGTTAAAAATTGAATAAATAAATATCCCGACCTTGAAACATTATGAGGTCAGTTTCTAAATTCTTAAAATTGTTCATAGATTCAGATTTTTGAAGTTTTGAGGTCGAGTTTTTATAAAATTCTCATATTGGCCCCAAATTTGTTAAAATTGCCATTTTGGGCTCTAAGTTTAAAATAATTGGAACTCACAAACCGGAAGGGCTTTTAATGTGATTCCAGTTGAAAAATATCACTATGGTTAGTGGGATATTGGGACAAAAGCAGTTTTAAAAAGAAATAAGTTTAGGTCCCTTAACTTTTGAAAATCTCATTTTTGTCCCGTTTTGAAATAATTGCCTTTAAGGCTTTTAGGGTCCAATTGTTATGAAATTTGAACCTTGGGTGCAAGATATAATTATGTTATAGTTAAATTAGTATTTCCAGGTGCATGAACTGCATAAGTCCTGGAAATTGTATTTTGGTCCTCAAGTTTAATCTTTTACAATTTGGTCCCTCAATTTTTATAAAATTACTTTCCAAGCTCTAAACACTTGGATTTTTGGAATACACTTAAAATATGTTATTTCCAGTCCATTAAGAGTTAAAATTTCAAATTTTAAAATTAGGGTCTGGTACAGTTTCGAAAATTGCAAAATAGCCCTTAAACTTCTAGAATTTTTCAATCTAGTCCTTGGGCTTTTAAGGGTTGATTTTATTTATCTAAAAACTCTTAAAACTTTATTAAAATGTCAAAACAAATTTTTGAACTTGAGTTCAGTCCCAAAAATCGAAAATTACAGAGGGGTCCCTTAAGTTTTATTTTCTTGCAATTAAGTCCACCAACTTTCCATTTTTGCATTTTAAGTCCAAAAGTTGAAATTTAATCAATTATGCTCGACTTGTCCAGGTTATAAATCATTCAAAACATAGATTTCAAGAGTCATACACATACATATCCTTCTCATACAAAATATCATCAAGTATAACAATAAAATGTACATGTATGCCCTATTTTTCGATAAATCGCATTTTTGAGCAACACTTGAGAATTTTTCCAACTTGATACAAGAAAATATCATGCAATACATAATATATATCTCAAGTGCTCAAAATCAAAATACTACATGCATTTTTAAGTAAAACACCTAGAAGTTGAAATGATTTTTCCACCCACCTCGTAGTAGTTTCTCGGGTTGATCTAAAATGTAATCTTCTTTCTTGAATCAACTTCTTGACTCAAACTCTTGAAGATCAGCCCCTAAATGGTATCTAAATCATATTTTGGTGTTAAAATTAAAGTCTCAAGTCTAAAGAAAATATACTAGGACCAAATGATTACTACTCACCTTAATGTCTTCAAGTAGTCTCAAAAATAGAAATTTTCCTTCAAGCCTCTAACTTCAACTTGAGATGGTTTAGGTCAGCCCCTAAGCTCCAAAAATTCATATCCTTGAGTCAAAAATTAACTCTTCATGATGTCAAGAGAAAAAAAATACTAAACCACAATTTTCTCACCTTCGCTTGAAATTTGCGGTCTTATGCTTCAAGATGGAGGAGTTTTTGGTGTTTTGCCTTGGAGAGAATTATGTTTAAGAGTTGGGAGAATTTGTTTTGTCCAAGTGAATGAGTAGTGGGGAAGTGTAAAGAAAAAAAAATAAATTTTCTCCCTTTTTTGCCTAATAGCCGAAAAATTGTGGTTGTGTGTGGGGAAAAATATTTTTGTTTTGTGTCCAATAATTAGACATGAGCTTTTTGGAAGATAAAATAATAAAAATTAGTTGGATTCCCTCCTAAAGATGCTATAGCTGAAAGTGTTTTGTGAGTAGGAGGATAACTTTTATTTTTTTGGTATTTATTTATTGAATGGGGCCATTAAGGTGTATTTAAATGTGGTAGGATGGAATAACATAAAAAATGGGTTTCATTGCCTTATACCCCCTATGGACGAAAGTTTGGGTTAAGGGGTGATTTTGATTTTTTTTTTAATTGGGAAAAATAAAATGTGTAAGTATATGTGTAAAAATATTTAGGAGGTAAAAATAATATGAAGGATGTGAAAGAATAAAAAATATGTACCTTCCTCAAAATAAATTGGAAGTTGATTGAGAGTGTATTATAGAATAAGGTGAAATATTTGGTTAAAGATTGGAATATACTCCTAAATTATCGACGGCGCGTTTCATTAATAATAGGTTTGTGATACATAATCAAATAAATAATCACTACATAACACCGAATCTCACGTTAAAATCGGGGTCTCACATAGTGAATCCGGAATTAATACCTACGTTTAAAATTGATTCACAAGACAAATGCGAAATTTGTGTTGAAGCGAAATTGGCCAAAGCACCGTTTCATTCGTAACGAGAAGTACCAAACCACCCGAGTTAATTCATACGGATGTGTGTAAACTTTACAAACTCGAGGTGGGAAAAAATACTTCATAACGTTTATAGACGATTGCACAAGATATTGCTATGCATATTTTTGAAATGCAAATATGAAGCTTTAGTAGCTTTTAAGATTTATAAGAATGAAGTTGAAAATCAGCTTAATTTAAAAATTAAGACGATTCAAGTGATAGAGGAGAGAATATGTTGCTCCGTTTGAAGAATTTTGCTCGGAAGAGCGGTATAATTCATCAAACGATTTTGCTCCCTACTCACCTCAACCAATGGAATTGCAGAACGCAAAAAATCATACTCTTAAGGAGATGATGAATGTGATGTTGTTAAGTTCCGGCTTACCCCAAAACTTATGGGGAAGCCATACTTTTTCGCAAACTACATTTTTAATAAGATCCCACACAATGGTAAAAATGAAACTCCATATGAGTTATGGAAGGGACGTTAACCGTCATATAAATACCTCAAAGTGTGGGGGTGTTTGGCTAAAGTCGAAGTACCTAAGTGAAACAAGTTAGAATTGGTCCAAGACGATCGATTGTGTTTTCATTGGATATGCTAACAATAGTAATGCATATCGCTTTTTTAGTGCACAAGTCAATTATTCCCGATATAAATGAAGGTATGATCATTGAATCAAGGAATGCTGTATTTTTTGAGAATATCTTTCCGAACAAAGAACGGAAAAAGAAAGTTCGAGCAAATGAACTTATAAAACTACAAGGTTACCTCTAAGTGATGATGAAGAAGAACCAAGACGCAGTAAAAGGACAAAAGTAGCTAAGTCTTTTGGTCATGATTTTTCTAACTTATATGTTAGAAAATGAACCTAGAACTATTCAAGAAACGTTGTCTAGTCCAGAAGCTTCTCTCTGGAAAGAAGCTATCAATATGAGATAGAGTCCATCATGCAAAATCACACTTGGGAGTTAGTTGATCTCTCACCGGGTTGCAAACCTTTGGGATGCAAGTGGATCCTTAAAAGGAAGTATAAAACAGATTGACAAGTATAAAGCCCGTTTGGTAGCTAAAGGGTTTAGATAAAAGGAGGGATATGACTTCTTCAATACATATTCTCCTATCACAAGGATTACGTCCATTCGTGTTCTCATTGCTATTGCAGCTCTGCATAACCTTGAGATACATCAAATGGACGTTAAGACTGCCTTCTTTAATGGTGAACTTGAAGAGGAGATTTATATGGAACAACCCGAGGGGTACGTTGACCCGGTCAAGAGCAAAATGTGTGTAAACTTGTTAAGTCACTTTATGGACTAAAACAAGCACATAAGCCATGACATGAAAAGTATGACACTGCTATGAAGTCAAATGGTTTCAAGATCAATGAATGTGACAAGTGTGTCTATATTAAAGGTACTACAAATGATTACGTCATAGTATGCCTTTTTGTTGATGATATGTTAATTATGGGTAGTAGGCATGATTTAATCATGAATACTTAGAACATGGTAAAGAAGAACTTTGACATGAAAGATATAAGATTATCTGATGTTATATTAGGGATTAAAATCTCTAGAACTTCAGATGGAATTGTCTTGTCACAATCCCGTTATGTCGAAAGCATACTTAGAAAGTTTAATGCTTTTGATAGTCCTTCAACTAAGACACCTGTAGATCTAAGTCTACACTTGGCAAAGAATAGAGAAGAACGGTTCTCGGTTTGGAATATGCAAGGGTAATTGGCGATCGATGTACTAACGAATTGTACACGTCCGGACATTGCATATTCAATGAGTAAATTAAGTAGGTTCACAAGTAACCCGAGTACGAATCACTGCAAAGTCATGACAAGGGTACTTTGATATTTAAAGTATACCATGAACTATGGAATACTTTATACGAGATATCCAGCAGTATTAGAAGGATATTGTGATGCCAATTGGATATCAGACACAAAAGACTCCAAGTCCACGAGTGGATATGTTTTCACAATAGGTGGATGAGCGGTGTCGTGAAAGTCTTCTAAGCAGACGTGCATAGCTCTATCCACTAAGGAATCCGAGTTTATTGCTTTAAATAAAGTTGGAGAAGAAGCATAATGACTTAGAAACTTCTTAGAGGATATTCCTTGTTGGAATAAGCCCTTACTTTCTTTGTTTTGATACATTGTGATAGTCAATCGGCTATTAGAAGGGCACAAAGTAGTATGTATAATGGTAAGTCTTGACATATACGTCGAAGACATAATACCATTAGACAGTTGATTTCGAATAGAGTTATTTCGGTTGACTACGTGAAGTCAAAGGAAAACCTTGCGGATCGCTTACAAAAGGCATAAATAGAGATCAATTGTATAAATTGTTAAGGGGAATGAGTTTGAAATCCACAAACTAAAGAATGTTCATAGCGGTAACACAACCTTGTGAATTGGAGATCCCAAGAACTTGGTTCAATGGGACAACTAAGTAATGAATATTTAGCTGAACACTTGGAAAATATGTTAGCTCATTCTCGAAACATCCAAGTGAATGAAAAACCCTTTGAATGTGGTGAGGTTAAGTTTAAGACTTTTAATGATTCCTATACCGAAAGGTGGAGTATGGAAGGATACTCTTCAACAGGAGATCACCTATATAAGCGAGAAGTAATGGCCGCTTCAAAGAAACGCTTATGAATCTAAGATATGGTAAAGGGCCGAAATGGACACAACGTGAGAACAACAAATGTTAGAATTGTTATTGTGTAAGTACTGTTGTCTCGGTTTACACAAACGACTGAGTAGCTCAAGACATCACGTCACGCTAGCGGCTAGTAAATCGATAGAATTTTACTAAGGAATGTTCAAAGACACAAACTACCTATCCTGATGCGATAATAGTTCGCCGAGACTTTCAAGTTTAATCGCATACACGCATGCATTAATTTCATTCATGTGGGGGATTGTTGAAATTATTGTTTGGTAAAATGGGTGTTGACCTGATTTTGATCAAATAATTAAGTGTTTTCCATTAAGTGAAAAATAGAATTAAATCATTTGTAAAAATTCTACTAAGAGAGTAGATGAGAATATCATTTGTAATTTCTCAAAACCAATTCCGGGTGAATGAGAAATTAATACTAGAAGTTAGCCACTTAATACATGAAAATGGTATGGGAAATGGAAAATGTGAGGAAGGAGAAATACTCCATCCCACATAGAAAAAGAGTAAAGTCTACGATCACTTGTTATATCCCAAGTTGGACTATGGGTTTGGGCCCTTGGGGGCACCTAAGTTTTTAAAGGGGTGATGACCTACATGATTGTGGATTTGGTTCAAAGCACACACGCGCGCGCGCCGCCCCTGGCCGCTCGCTGGCCGGCCCGGCCTAGCCCGGGTCGTGGGCCGTGGGCCTGGGCTTGGACTTCAAGGCCCTTATTCTTTTGGACCAAAACCCTTTAAAATAATTAATTAATTAATTAATGGATTCCAATGGGAAGTGTTCGCATCAAGACGGGCACATGCACGCCGTGCGCTGGTAAATGCGTCATTGCGAAAAATTTGAATATGCGACTATTCGCGGTAAACCTGTCTTTTCGAGCTAAAATACATTATTTTTTCATACGGGGCACCTGATGCCTATAAAATTCGAACCCTGCAGATGAATTGATATACGAAAAACATCAGATACTTATAATCGGTCATTGCATTTAGCTTACTGACATTCTCTCCTGGTCAAAAGCTTGAAAGTCAGTAACACCTTTTGTTCGATGATGTTCCGATTTTTGCAAGTGATGCTAAACCGAAATATAAAAGTCGTTGTATCTTAGAGACGAACGCGGAAACCGTAAGCACTTTGTATACAGGGCGTCTTTCGTCTTGCGGAGACTGAATCAAATTCAAGCATCAACTAAACCAAACACTCAAACACTAGTCATTCTCTAAATAGAAACCTTACAGATATAAATTTACCCAACATATAAATCACAATTATCATCATACACTTTTTTTTTTTTTTTTTGTCTAGAGTATGGAACTGAATTAAATCGAACTGAATGAATTTATGTCACCAAGGAATTTATATTAGGAGTAGAAATCAAAACCCAGTACTTCTATGTATCCCCTTGTAATTCGGGTTTTGACCATAAGCTAACATAAATGAGAATTATGCTAACACGAATTCAAAATATTTTCCTATGAAATCCCTAGTTGAAACTCACATGATATTTTCCATTCTAAAAGAGTATTTCATCTCCTATTCCGCCATAAGGATGATTCATGATTGTCATGTGTATAAAAATTACCTTGTTAACTTTGAAGCATAAATCAAGCATAGTTTTTTTTTTTAATTTTTAATATGATAGTTTTTATACATGTGACAACCATTTATGATGGAATATGAGACGAAACACCTTTTTAACACAGAAGATCTCATCCGATTGAAACGGCCAAAAACATAAATTAACTAAAGTGAAAACTGAACAGATGAACAATATTAATAGCTTGTTAATAATGTAACAATCATTGCCATTACACACAAAATGAAAAACAAACGCAATAAATCCTTTTTTTTGAGTTTGTTTTCTCCTCTTCCTTTTTGTCACTAATCAATAAATCCCAAAATAATATCAACTAATGTCATATATCTAATGAAATAACACATACAAAACTTTTCTGATATCCAAAAAAAAACTTAATTTTTTCTAACAAAATCCAAATATTCTTGACTAATTAACTCTGCATTCACGACCAGGACCCCTAGGAAACCTCCATTTATCCCTACAATAATCATAAACCATATGTTTTCTCTGCAATCTCTTCATATTCATCCTACTTCTCCTATCCAATTCCATTTTCAGCACGTTTTTCGTCGAAAAATCATCGGCCTTGCAAGAAGAAGTTCTTGTTTCTCTTGACCAAATACAGCCATCTGAGGAGTAATTTCTGTAAGAAGCAGTAAATGGAGCTAAAGTCCAGTTGGTCTTAACTCTGCCATGCTGTGTAGCCCAATCATCAGCATTCCAAAGACTCGAATATATTCTCATTGGCTGATCTTTTGGAAATGGAACGCCTAATTTTTCTGTGTTCTTGAATTCCCTTATTGGTATGTTGTCCACAAAAAAGCTGTAACAAAAATAAATAAATAAATAAATGAGGCCAATTTTTCTTTTTCGATAGAGTTTTTTTTTTATGAAAATAATGGTTCAGAATTTACGAAGGTTAATTACAAGAAACTCTAGTATCATTTAGAATTACTAATAAACCTTGAATTTTGTTTCTGTTTTACAAACTTCACCCTCGATAGGGAGTTATTTGTTAAGAGAATACAAATTTCAAGAAATATGTTTATAAGGCTTAATTTAAAAATTGGTCCCATAATTTTAGGATGGACTTTCAATTTTTCGCTTTGCGAAATAGGACTTTGACTAAAAAATATCTGGTACATTAAAGACAGAAATCGCAAACAAATTAGTTATTTGTCGGAACTTGATGATGTGGGCGCGGCATTGTTACCCCTAGCTGGAGATTTTTAAATTTTTTGGCGGGATTATTGACGTCGATGTTGAATGGGTCGTAAAATACAGATATGCGGCTTTTATGCAAAATGCATCCTAGTCAAAGATCAATATCACTAATTCTCTGGGAAAATTTAAAATCCCCAATTAGGGTGATGTTGTCCACCACATCATCAAATTCGGCTAAATTATAAATTTCTGGCGACTTTTGTCCCTATTGGCCGGATTTTCTTATTTTGCGAAGTGAAAAAATAAAAGTCTTAAAATGCCTGTGCCGTGAAGTTAGAAGACCATTGTTGCAATTAACCTGTGTTTGTAATACCACAAGGGGTATTAGTAATGTTGAAATGTAAAAGGATTTCTTTTTAATTAGGTTAAACCTCAGGATTTATAAAACTTACAAATATATACTTACATTATGTTTTTTGGATTCCAAACAATGGAATAGGTATGAAAATCTGCAGTTGGATCAAACCATAGGAAGAATTGCTGTTCTCTTTCACCCTTGCCCTGGCTGAACACATTTGTGTGGAGAGTGTATGGATTACCACTGGAATTTCCAAGAAACTCAAAATCTATCTCATCATGGAAGTCACCTTCTGATGAAATTTGAGACATCATCTAATATTACAAATTGAATTGTTTGGTTAGTTTCAAATTAGCTTCAATTTATTGCACGCACATATATACACATTTAATTCTATTTAATTATCCGACTGAAAATCATCAAGCTTCTACTTTATTATTTTTGTGTTTCATCTTATATTCCAACTATAAGAGTGTTTGCAAAAAAACTTTTTTAGACGAAGTGATTAACTCAAGTGAAAGTAGTTGAAAATCAAAAGTTTGTAGTGTTTGCAAATCGAAGTTGAGAGTATTTGGTGAAAAAGTTATCCAAGAGCTTGTATGTGTTTGTAAAAATCAAATTAGAAGCGAGTAACTTAAATCTAAAATACATATTTGCTTTAAGATTTTGATTAAATGAAGTAGAATCAAATGAAGCAGTTGGCATTTGAAAATACTAAAATGTGTTTTTTTTTTCCAACCAAAAGACGAGAAGCGCCTTTTTTAGTGATCGCAAACACTCCCCCTCTATATTTGATTTATACCACATATACGAGATGATGTTATCATTGTACATGTGTCGTTTATGTAATATATTGGAATTTGGAACACGGATGAAACAGAGAACGGAATAGAAGATTGATCGTTGTTGTAATGAATCTTACATAATAAGTCGTGAACGGTTGCTGCAGAGTTGCCAGAACAAGCTTGATTTGCATGTCGATCTTTCCAAACAGGCTGTTTCCTGGATGGAAGCCGAGCGGATATTTTGTCGGCGAAAGAGTAAGCTCGCCACCGTCAATATCCGAGCACGGTGTTCGCCCACGAGATGATAAAATGCCGGTGAAATGTCCCATTTTCGATAGCCGCTGGTGGACTGATCAAGTTTTTTTCCCTGTTGACATGAATGTAAGATGTCAAGAGTAATAAAACTCTATATTGAAATGGTGCAGCAAATGTGTGTAAATTTTGAATCTTGTGGTTTTCTATGATTCATACACTAACTAGACAAGATTATTTACATAATGAATGAGCAGAGTTCACTACAATGTGTTAACTATCTTTTGTTCTCTCTTCTTTTCATATTGAAATCATGGTTTTTTTTATCATTAAGGGAGTGTTTGCAAGCACTTTTGCTTTTGGAGGAAGTGATATATTGCGCGTAAATGACAGTAATTGAGAATCATAAGACGTATTATTTACAAATGAAAACTGAAAATTGATTAAGATAGAGTATTTGGTGATAAAGTTGTAAAAGTGCTTCATTTGTGTATAGGTATCAAACCAAAAGCAATTAGAAATCTAAGGGTGTGATTGGTTATGTTTTCATTTTTCATTTTGTTAGGGAAATTGATGTAACAAAACTTTTGTAAGAGAACAACAGTAAAAAATAAGTGTTATTGAATATGAAATTTTTATTTTATAGTTGATGTGACATGTTTTTGTGTTGAAAGTGTGATTGGATATTAATTTTTAGATAAATATTAGTATTGAAGTTATAATTATATATATATATATGTGTGTGTGTGTGTGTGTGTGTGGTATCTATAAAATAGAAAAAGTGGGTCATGTTACTCAAAACTTTAAATTTATTGCATTATTAGTTGAATATTCCGTTCTTTCCATTTGCTGAAAAGAAGAATAGTAAAAAAGATGATGTAAGGAGTGAAGAGAAGAAACAAAATTATACAAAAAAAAAAAAAGAAGAAATTATTTAAAATGAGATGAAATAAATAGTGTTAATTGAGATTATTTTTCTACAAGCATTCTCACTTTGTATTGGTTTTCTTTTTTTTTTTTTTATGAGAAGCAAAGATAAGAAACTTTTTACAATCAATCGTTCCTCTTCCCCTTGCTTTTAGATTTTAATTAAATAAAGTCGAGTCATATTTAGAAACTAGCATTTGCAAATACTAAAAAATGATATTTTCTAACTAATAGTTGATAATCACTTTTTTTTAAGTGTTTGCAAACACTCTCTTAGTCTCGGTTCAAGAATAGAACTCAAATTCAAGTTTCAACATGATTCACAAAAAAAAGTGAAGCAGAGAACAAAAAACTGGGCCATATTTTTTTTTTCTTTGTTTGTTTTCATTTCAACATGACATATTGAAGAAAGCCTTGCAAATGCACATAGATAATAAAGCTACTTGATCTCATACCTTGTTGTGCTTTCTTGGTAATTTCTAGCCGTGGAGATTGTTTGTGCAATAAATACATCCAACTGCATTGTATTATTAGAACATAACTTCAAAAATGAGTTAACAATAATGCATGCCAAAACATCACACACACACACCAAGTGTATATACATCATGTAACGAAACGAAAAGGGACCTTGAAAACGAAGATGGCAGAAAAAACGATGAATGCCAAGTACGGAACGAGCTTATTGGAACGAGTCGGGTGGGAAATTCTCGGTCGCATAACGATTGATTTCTTCGGACACAACGGAAGGAAATGTGCAGCATTGTCCGTCAATGATCATTAACATATTTCTCATCAATATTCTTCATGTTTGTATAATTTCATCTGTTTGTCTTCCTATTGTTTTCAAATCCTTTTCCCCTTTGTTTTTGTGTGTTGGGACATAAAGTAATAGCCATTCTTTTTCTCAACAATAAATTGATGGTCATCCATAAGTCTTGGATATTTTTGGTTGGATGATCTATAATTATCTCTTAATTGGTACAGTCCACCAACCAGTAAATGAATTGTTAGTTATAGGCTTTAACATTGAGACCCCTCATGACATTTAATTAAAAACTTGGGATAATTACAAAATACCCCCTGAGGTTTGGACTAATTACAAAATACAATGCCATGGAAATGTAACATTGGGCTAAATATTGCTTTTGAAAATACATAGTCCTAATTTTAAGTAGTTATAAGGCCCAAATTTACCACATACGAAAGATTTAATTTGAATCCATTATGAAGAAATAAGAAAAATATCTTTGTTGGGTATCTATCTCGCTCTAAATAGATCGATACACGGAATACCGAATAACCAAATGTTACTGATGAATCAAAAAAACCTATTAATACAAATAATACTCTAGACTCTTTTTGCAGAAAGTAAAATACAAAAGATGAACTGAAATAAACAGTGTATAACAAAAAACATAATGGGATAAAACCCCAAGATCCGAATATTGAAATTATTCGGCTCAGGACCGATTTTCCTAAACCACGAAGCGATCACCGAGAGATTCAACCAAGAAACAAAAACGGAACCCAAGCGACCAAGCCAACAATAGCCCTCAAGAACCCAAAGTGTTTGAACCCTCGAAACCCGGAAGAAACCCTAGAAAACCCTCGAACCACCCAAACCCTAATATCACTCGAGAAATAGGGAAATCGTCCCACAGAGGAAGTGAACAAGCTATATAACACTCAGATCTAACACAATCACCTCAGAATCACACAGAAATCCAACAAGGTGGTGAGATTTCTAGAGAGAGAGAGCTCGGAGAAACTCAGAGAAGAATCGAGAGAGAAGAGAGAGAAAATCACAGAGAGTTGTGAATTAGGGTTCGAGGTGAGGGAGTTTAAGTAGGGGTAATGAACGAACCAGATCACACATAAGGAATGCATGGACAGGATGAGAAACAAAGGATCCGCGGACCAAGCTTAGGATCCCGATCCCGCATCCGAAACCACGACCGGGTTCACAAACGGGTTAAACCCAATGGGCTTATTGCATATTGGGTCACGACTTGGGCCAAGGATTGTTAATAAATGGATCATACAAAATGGGCCAATCAATACAACAATCTCCACCTTTGGCTCATTATGAATCATTAGACAAACTTAGGAAAATAACTGGTCATCATCATTGCCGATTGCCTTCCCAAAGACTTAAGCTAAGAAGGACTTAAATTCAAAGCAAACACTAAAGCTAAGCGCAACTAAGAAAGGATCTCAACAAGCACACAACAAGTCAAGTTCCCCCATTGAATTAATATAAGCACGCAACAAACATTAAGTCAACAGTTTTGGATTCAACGATAAAACACATAGAATCTGTCAAACCCAACATAAAGGCGACTAACCAGGGTAATCAATCACCAGTGTCAAAATTTAGAATTTTCAAACAAGTTTTGAACTTTGATAAGGGTAGACACTTAGTACCCATATCAACGGGGTTGTATTCGGATGCCACTTTTTCAAGACGAGACAAGCCCTTTAGAAACAATATCCCTTATAAAATGAAATCTAACATCAATATGTTTTGTTTGTCATGAAAAAGCGGATTCTTACAAAGTGAATACAGTTGAGAGTCGGAAAATACAACAACATTTTGTTATAGAAAACCAATTTGAAACAAGACCTTTAAGCCACAAAGCTTCTTTTAAAGCCTCATAATATCAACATATTCGACTAAGTATAAACGGGGCCACAATATGTTGCGGTTGGGATTTCCAACTTATACAAGAGTCACAAAGTGTAAAAACATAAGAAGTTGTTGATTTTTCATTATCTTTATCATTTGCATAGTTGGAATCCACATATCCTTTTAAAACAACACCATTTTTACACTTAGAAAATTTAAGGCAATAATCAGTTGAATGTCTAAGATATCTCAATAACCACTTCAAAGCATTCCAATGCACCAAACCAGGATTAGACATAAATCTACTAAGGCAAGAAACAACATAGGCAATGTCAGTCTAAGATCGACCATTAAGTACACATACAGATCCAATGGCATTAGCATTGGGAATGTTTTGCATAGAAGATATTTCAAGATCGGTTTAGGGGGACTGATCCCTACTTAACACAAAGTGAGCAAGTGGGTCATTCACAGATTTTGCATTACTCATAGAGAATTTTTGTAAAATTTTCTCAACATATGAAGATTGATGAAGATAGAGCACAGAGTTATTTCTATCCCTATCAATATTCATTCCAAGTATTTTCTTAGCATCACCTAAGAATTTCATGTCAAATTTAGCACTTAAGCAGTTTTTAACATGATCAATAGCCTTAATGCATGGTCCAGTCAAAAGCATATCATCCACATAGATCAACAAGAAAACAGGAGATATAGCATCAAGTTTGAAATACAGGCAATGGTCAAATTTGCTTCTCTGCAATTTCAAATCAAGCATGCCTTGGTCAAATTTTTTTATTCCTTTGTCTAGGTGATTGCTTTAAACCATACAAAGACTTTCTTAGCAAACATACATGGTTAGGTTTGGATTTGTCTTCAAAACCTTCAGGTTGTTTCATAAAAATTTGTTCTTCCAAATCACCATGTAAAAAAGCAGTTTTAACATCAAGTTGCTTTAGTTCCCAGTCAACCGAGCCACTAAAGCAAGCATAATTCTCACGATTACAAACTTCAACTTGGTGCAAAAATCTCGGTGTAATCAATGCCTTCTTTTCCGAGTAAAACCTTTTGCAACTAATCTAGCTTTGTATCTAACACCTTCATTTTCTTGTTTGATTTTAAACAACCATTTACAATCAACAATGGAACAATTAATGGTTTTGGGACAAGTTCAGGTGTTATTCACATACAAAGAAGTCATTTCATCTTGCATAGCACTCGGCCATTTCACGGAATTCCACAGAGTTCACAAGATCAAGATAGGTTTTAGGCTCAGAATTTTCAATTGATTCAAACACGGAGAACACATAAGAAGTTAAGTGGAAATCGCAAACTTATTAGGGATTCTAATGTTCTTCTTGTTCTATCTCACGGTTAACACATAATCATTCAAGTTATCATTTTCAAAGATGCTCATGATTCAATTCAAGTATCAACAAGAGGAAATTCATCATGCTCATTATTATTCAATTCAACATTATCATTCTCAATATCATTGTGCACATCATTAGCATTCACAGGGTCATGCTCGGCATCAATCATATCGAGTCATCATTCAGAGAGATAGAAGGGACATTAGAAAGCTCCACCTTATTAGGAGTAGTGGGGTTTGAGTTTGAAAACTTGATTTTAGAAACATCAAGGCGGGAAACTCATTTTCATTAAAAACCACATCCCTGTTAATCAAGACTTTAAAACCATTTTGATTTAGACCACAATCTGTGCCCTTTAACCCCATCGGGTATCCCAAAAAAACACATTTTAAAGATCTTGGATCAAGTTTGTCAACCTTTTGGTGGACAAAGGCTGAAACGACCAAAAAATTTAAATTTGAAAAGTCCACGGGTTTACTGACCAAACTTGTTCGGGGTATTTCCCTTTCAAAGTACGAGATGGTGATCTATTAATCACATAGGCAACTACACTTTTTCTTCCCAGAACTTTTGGAAAGACCGGATGTACTTAACATACTTCTCACCCTTTCCAAAAGAGTTATATTCATCCTCTCGGCAACACCATTTTCTTTGAGGGTGTAAGCCTTGAACTTGTGTCTTACAATGCTGAATCAACACAAAGTTGATCAATGAGTTGGTTGCAAAATTCCAACCCATTATCAGTTCTCAAATACTTGATTTTCTTTTTCGATTTTCTATCAAGATTTTCCAATTTTGAAGTTTTTCAAAAACATCGGACTTGTTGTTCATAAGAAATACAAACACTTTTCTTGAAAAGTCATCAATCACAGATAGAAAATACATTTCCCACCATATGTAGGAACACTAGCAGGCCCCAAACATCGGCATGTAAGTATTCAAGAATGTCGAGTGCATGAAGATTGTTTAGGATAAGATGAAGTAGGAAACTAACTCTTTGTTGTTTACATAAATGCATGAGTCACGAAGGGAACACAAGTAAGTTTATCATTTCCAAAACATCCTTCTTTATGCAACAATTCAAGACCTTTAGAACTTATATGACCAAGCCTTTTATGCCGAGTTCGGTTTTATCAATCACGAGTTCACATTGGTCATAGAGTTCACATTGTTCACGAGAATTTAGCATGCAAGAGATAGACTCAAAGATTACAAACATACATGTTCCTTTTCTTTTCGACTTTAGCAATAATAAGGGAACCTTTCATGATTTTCATCAAACCCTTACCCCATCTTCCCTCATAACCATCATGCTCAAGCATAACACAGGAGATCAAGTTGTTAGACAGATCAGGAACATGCCTTACATCATTTAGAGTCAAAACAAAACCAGAATCAAGTTTCAAGCACACAGTACCAACACCAATCACTTGACATTTCTTATCATTTGCCATAGAAACCAGATCCATTTTGCACGAAGCATATGAGGCAAATAAGTGTTTAAAAGGTGTCATGTGAAATGTGCAAGCAGAGTCAATAAGCCAATCATTTTCACTGAAAGAATTTGAAGGCACAACATTCACAGAATCATGCACTTCATGCACCATAAACACATCACCCATGTGATCATTACCAGTTGTCAAGTTCACAGAATCATTGGTTTGGTTCTTGTTATTCTGATTATTGTTTTGATTATTGTTCTGGTTATTCCTGGGTTTAGTACATTCTTTTATGTAATGGCCATGTTCACCACAGTTATAACACTTTCTATTGTTTTTAGGTCTAGAACTGGACCTCCTCCCGCTTTTACTCCTCTTTCTACTAGAGTTTTGTTGTTGTTATTCCCATTCCTCCTATTCTCGAGGTCTACCCCACGACATGCATAACCTTCCCCGACCCCTGTTCATTCCCTTGGATATTTTCGGATCTAATTCTTTACTCTTAAGGCCATTAATCACTAGTATCAAGGGTAATAGAGTCTCTACCATACTTAATGGCAGATTTCACATCAGCATAAGAATCAGGGATGGCATTTAGCAACACAATAGGAGTATAATCATCAATGTTTTTATCACCAGTGAGTTTGATATCTTGTATCAATTTTGTAAAAACATCTAAGTTCTCATCCATATCCTTAGTCAAATCAAGTTTGAATCTAAAAAACTTTTCAAGCAAGAAAGAGTTTTGAGGGTAGGGAAGTTTCGGTGTAAAGTTCTTGCAATTTTTCCCAAAGGGCTTTGGCAGAAGTTAACTTGCCCACTTTTCTCAAAACAACATCAGACAGATTAAGGATAATGGATGAGTAAGCAAATTCATCAAGTTCAGATTTTATTTCAAAGATATCTTTATCAGAGTACTTTTGATCAATAGCTTTAAAACATTTCTGCTGAATTAAAATCCCCTTCATTTTTTGTTGCCAAATAGAAAAATCACTTTTCCCATTAAAGGGTTCCAAATGATAACCAGATGCACCACCATATTCACAGAGATAAAGCCACGGAGAATATCACAAGAATATAGCACAAACAAGGTGTCACTGACTATCAAATATCACATCGAAGCAATGAGATAAGTGGACCACACAGAGTCCAATGACAACAGAAAATAAGAGGCAAATAATGGACCACACAGAGTCCAGCACTGATCAAGATAAGCAAGAAAAGGCACACAGGACCACACAGAGTCCAATAGAACCAAGATCAACAGAAAGTAAAGCTAGGTGGATTCCCTTCGCACCTCAGATTCCACGCACTCAAGCTTGGTCAAGAGGCTAATGCTCGGGTTTCCCTAAACTAAGTACTAATTGATAGTAAATAAGAGAGAAAGGGTAGAGAGAATCTTACAACCAGGAGCCTGTCCTGGGTTCTCACCACAACCAAGTACACCAGGGAGCCACAAGATCAAGAAGCTCAAGAACCAGAAGCACCAACCCACCACGAGGCGGATAGGTGCTCGATACCCTTTGTTGGGTATCTATCGCGCTCTAAATAGATCGACCGCAAAGTCAGAATAACCAAATGTTACGGACTCAATCAAACAAAACCTATTAATACAAATAATACTCTAGACTCTTTTGCGTAAAGTAAAATACAAAAGATGAACTCGGAAATAAATAGTGTATAACAAAAAATATAATGGGATAAAACCACAAGATCCGAATATTGAAATTATTCGGCTCGTCGGGACCGATTTTTCCCAAACCACGCAGATCACCAGAGATTCAACCAGAACCAAGAAACGGAACCCAAGCGGCCAAGCCAACAATAGCCCTCAAGAACCCAAAGTGTTTGAACCCTCGAAACCCGAGGAAGAAACCCTAGAAAACCCCTCGAACCACCCAATAATATCACTCGAGAAATGGGGAAATCGTCCACAGAGGAAGTGAACAAGTTAGATAACACTCAGATCTAACACAATCACCTCAGAATCACACAGAAATCCAACAAGGTGGTGAGATTTCTAGAGAGAGAGAGCTCGGAGAAACTCAGAGAAGAATCGAGAGAGAAGAGAGAGAAAATCACAGAGAGTTGTGAATTAGGGTTCGGGGTGAGGGAGTTTAAGTAGGGGTAATGAACGAACCAGATCACACGGCAGGAATGGATGGACAGGATGAGAAACAAAGGATCCGCGGACCAAGCTTCCGGATCCCGCAGTCCGAAACCACGACCCGGGTTCACAAACGGGTTAAACCCAATGGGCTTGTTGCATATTGGGCTGCTGACTTGGGCCAAGGATTGTTAATAAATGGATCATACAAAATGGGCCAATCAATACAACATGTACTATTAAACCTGCAAGTATGGAGTCAACTAAATTGAATAAAATGAATATGTCACTGACTACAAATAAAAACAGAATTACCCTAACAGAACTATCTATTTAGCTCAATGCGTATCTATTTAGCTAAAAAGAAATATTTTTCATAAATGTGCTCGAAGTCAATAATCAGAGTTTATCCTAATTTTCATGAAATTTATTTGAACTAAGAGGAAGATTCAAGAAGAGAAAATATCCCCAAACACGAAAGAAAAGAACCCACGTACACAAAAATTAGGGCAACCACCGCTTGTAAAATGGTTCCCGAGATTGATATAACTCGGGGGCTCAGCTGGAAAGTCAACATTCCTCAATCCAGGTTGATGATCGAAACTAACGCCATCAAATGGCAGAGAGTAATTCCAAGCGGTAGATTCGTATGCGTCAAGGGAGTTTGGCATAGGCAAGGCTGATTCATCTGCGCCAAAGGAGTTCGACATTGGTGGTTCGTATGCGCTAAACGAGTTTGGCATTGGATATTGGAGTTCGGCAATATTGGTATCCTGGTACGGAGGCTCGGTTTCATTGTTTGGATTTTGGGTTTCTTCCTGCTCAACTTCAACCACGTTAATGTTTGGATTTCGGGTTACTTCCTCCTCAACCTCAACCACCACGTTATCATCATTTGATTTTCGTTTCCCAGCTCTTTGTTCCCTTTGGTTCTTGTATACTTTGCAAATGACCCAATCATTCAGCTGCAAACAATAAGAATTGCTAATTATTGCCTTAACTAAATTTAAATCCCATCCATTTTTAAAATTTATGATATGATCAACAATTAACAACAATGAGGAAAATAAAAGTTGTACATACCCTCATACTTCTGATGTTTGGACGGGGGCCGGTGGATTTTTCAGAGTGTACTCCTTCATAAACCAATCAGTCTTAATATCATGAGCAGTGTGTTTCCCCATGAAAAACACGAGAGACCTCTTATATCCAATTATTTTGTTGTTGTGTTTGATGGGCTCATTAGAACCAGTAGACTTCCAAAATCCATCTCCGCAGTCCTATTTGGGCGAGAGCCATTTTTATACCTCTTGTCGGTGGGACTGAAGAAGTACCACTCATTCTCTTTGGCTGGCTTAAAGCTCTCTGCATGATTAGAAAAAAACAAAACAATGTTGAATTACATAAAATAACTTATAATAATCATTGGCCGGATACCATGACTAAATAAAATAATTAAAGAAATTAAGCCATATATGATCATGCATGCACGTGAAACCATGACTAAATAATTAATTTCCTAGAAAACTAAATAATAGGATTATACGTACCAGTAAGATTATCAGGATTGAAATCATACAAATTAACGGCATGAATCCTGTTGGGGGAAGCGGCTCTTGTTTGATCTTCTTAATTAAATATCCAGATAAAAGCTCATAATCAGTGGGTTGAAATCTGTATCCGACCGGAATCATGCTCGCAAAGTATTCATCAACACTCATCTCAGAGGGATTAATTCTAGGCATCTCATTAGTAACCATCATTAACGTATATAATTTTGAGACAAGAGAGATATAGTCGAACGAGGGGAGAGAGAGAGAGAGAGAGAGAGAGAGAGAGAGAGAGAGAGAGAGAGAGAGAGAATTTAGAAGAAAGTGATAAGAGTCCAACGACAAAAAGTGACAATTAGGAGTGTAGAATTAAATAGGTTTGTAAAATTAGAGAAAAGTGATAGACATAAAGGAGAAAAACGTGAGAAAGAGAATTGAAGATAGAGTTTGTTACGATTTTTAAGGAGAAATTTTAATATCAATTAGGAGTTGATATACGGCTAAACATCGATTTAGGTATATCTCATATCTCATTCTCTGTCTCAGAATTTCGAGTAAATATATATCTTAAAATTTCGTTTAGTACAATATATATCTTAGAGATGGATCATGTAGCAAGATTGATTTGCACCCACAAAATCAAAATTTTTAAAATTTGAATATGACGGTGGGGAATGTGATTTTTCAAGCCAAATTTGTAGTTTTTGATGAATTTTGTTAATTTGTGAATTTTTTAAACTTAGAATAGAGAGAAACCGTGCCTGCAAGTCCAGAATTTATGTTTCCTCTACTCTTTTTTATTATTATTGTTTTGTATATCTATGCTTTATGGGGATGGATTGAGCCCACTACAAGTCTAGGTTCTGTGTTTTGCCCACTGCAAGTTGATTTGTGTGTTTTTAAAACAAAAATAAAATAAAATTGTATACCTAAGGATGGGTTGGGCCTGGACGCCTGAGGAAGAATTCTCATTTGTCTCAAGGAAGGACCGACTTTGGATCATGTCATTTGTGTTTGTGCCAATAGTTAGTTACAATATTAATTTTACAATTTTTCTATAATTTAAATTTTATCCAATATCATTTTTCTATAAATATAGTTTTATTTTTAGTACATATAAACATATTTTGTTTTAAGTTTATGTTTTGATGGTGGACAACACTAGGTCGGTGGCTAATGAATGCTAGTTTTGGAGCACTTTTGAAATGGACTAATTTAAATTTTATCCAATATCATTTTTCTATAAATATAGTTTTATTTTTAGTACATATAAACATATTTTGTTTTAAGTTTATGTTTTGATGGTGGACAACACTAGGTCGGTGGCTAATGAATGCTAGTTTTGGAGCACTTTTGAAATGGACTTTTGGATCTAAAAGTCTATTTCAATAATAATTCATGTTTGATTGTTAATTTAAAATGGACTTTAGGATAAATCACTCTTCCAAAACGTCCATTCTAGAGAAGTGAGAATTGGAGACTTTTTAAAAATTCATTCTAAAAAAGTCCATTTTTTAAATGGATTTTTCCATTAGTGCTTCCCAACAAGCACTAAGAACTTCTTTTATGTCCCTCAAAAAAAAAAAGAACTTCTTTTATGACTACCTTTAAGAAAACCAAATTGATTTAAGGTTTATAACTTCTTGTGATTTATGGAAATGCATAATAATAATTTTTGTTATTCATTTTTTTATTAAGCCATCATTCATTTTTTAATAGTTATTATCATATATCCTGCTACTTAGTTGCCATAATGTAATTAAGATATATATATATACATAGGGTTAGGATTAAATATGGCGAGAGGGCTTATCGTGTAAAGTATGAATTAATCCAATCCATCCACACTTTTTATTGATGGTGTAGATTGCTATTAAAAACAACTCATTTATCAATTAATTAATAGGTGGAAAGAGCATAATAGTAAATAGCAAAATGCCATAAATCACGCCCCTACAATCAAGGGATTGATTAATATCACGTTTACATAATCGAATTGTGCACTATTTTAATAGTTAAAGCGTACACCATTTAATAATCGATTGTACACCATTTTATATCTAACGAGTCACTAGTACAAAAAACACCATAAAATCGCTTCAATATGCATCGTTCCAATGACAACACGATGCCTAATGTATCGGTCTTTGAATAAAAAGACGCCTAAGAGAAACTTTGGGTATCGGTCCTTGAATAAAAAGGATACTTAAAGTTTTTTTAATTTTGAATTAGTTTTAGGTTAATTAATTATTTCCAAACCCTAACATCATCATCATCAACTGGGTTTTCACTCCTCCCCGTCAAAACTCAAGTCCCCGCACGGTCAATATTCAAGCTCCAATCCAAACATCATCATCTTCCCAAGTCGTCCGTCCCGTCCTTCTCCATCACACGAGCCGACCACCGTCAATTTCTGCTTTTTGCGCATCTTTGTTAGCCTCACAAGAAGAGTAAAAGAGGAGAGAACAAAACGCCCGATTATTTCGTGATTATTTATTCAATTAAATCCAGTTCCCAAGCTCTCGAAGCCAAGCGTCTCCTCTTGTATCACGCAGGAGAAAGAAGGGCGTCCCGTATGTGAACTAGATCATCTAATCTTTCATTTCAGTGTTTTTTTCATTTTTTTATTAGGAATTATTAGGAGTAACAATTATTGAATTAGAATTTTACAATTTTATGCATCTTTTGCTTGCTTAGTAACCGATGCCTAAAGTGTAATTGATGCTTAGTAACTTAGGTATAGCGTCTCCTCCCGACTTTATGCATCGTTTGTTTGCTTAGTAACGGATGCCTAAAATGTAACATTATGCATCGGTTTTTGTAGCAACCGATGCCGTTGTTTACTTTAGGCATCGGTTCAAACCGATGCCTATACATGTGACAATAAGCATCGTCTTCATATGCATCGCTGTTGGAACCGATGCTTAAAGTCGTCTACAACCGATGCAAATGGTCAATTTTGTATTAGTGAGTGCATCATTGTATAACTAATTGTATACCATTCAATCCCAGGGATTTTTATGTTATTTATTTTTACCATTGTTCCCATTTTTCATTCAATTGTGGTTTACCCAATGATGTACAATTAGTTATATCATGATGCAATGTTAGACATAAAATGGTGCATAGTCATTTATTAAATGGTATATAGTTCAATTATTAAAATGATGCGTAATTGATTATGGAGACGTGATCTTTATCACATCCATGATTGTAGGCGTCATTATGGGAATGTGGTTACACCATTTTGTCTTTATAGAGATTTTAGATGTTGTACAATTAGTTATACAATGATGCTTTGTTAGATATAAAATGGTGCACGATTAAGTTATTAAATAGGAAGATGGTTACACCATTTGTCTCTATAGTTCCTTTACATGATGTACAATTAGTTATACAATGATGTCTTTGTTAGATATAAAATGGTGTACAACGATTAATAAATGGTGTACTGATTTATCTATTAAAATGGGGCACAATTTTAGTTATGGAAACATGATATCAATCGATCCTTGATTGTAGGGGCGTGATTTATGGTATTTTATTAGTTACTATTATGCCCTTTCCACCTATTAATTAATTGATAAATCAGTTTTTTTAATAGCAACGGGACCGTGGAATAAAGTATGAATGGATGGGATCAATCGCACTACCACACGGTAAGAGAGGCGTCACACGAGATCCCATTCCTATATATATATATATATTCCTATATATATATTCCTATATATAGCTTACAAAGGGCCCAATTTTAAAACCATGATGAAGAGCTTTTAAAAGCAAATTTGAAATCTGTTAGTTCTCATGAAGAGCTTTTAAAGCAAAATTTGTTTCGATTAGTGTCAGTAGAATTAGTTCTTGTGAAATTTAAATTTTCAATATAATTATGTAATTCTTAAAGATTAGATATTTAAATTTGTATATTAATACTCGATTTGAAATATAAGAATACAAATCAATAAGAATATTTACATTCATATATTATGCATGCATACAAATATGAATATAATTATATTCACTAGTACAAAAATGGCTATAGAATCATCAAACATGAAAACCGATGCCACGAAGTGGAACAGTGGCAATTTTGATAATAAAACAAAGTCTTTAGGTATCAGTTGTTGATGAAAACCAATGCCTATAAATATTTTTTTAATAATTAAATTAAAAACTTAAGGTGTCATTTTTCAAGAAAAAGGATGCCTTTAACTCGACTTTAGGTATCGGTCCCTTAGAAACAAATGATGCGTATAAGTTTTAAATTTTTAACTAGGGCATTAACCAGCCTTACGCGGTCGCCCGACTCCGTCGCTCCACTTTCACTTTCCATTTTATTAATCAAGTCTCCTCCACCTCTATGGGCCGCCCCCAAGGCCATTTCTTGCCTCTCGTTCCTTTTATTCAAACTAAATCACCATTTTCAGCCAGGGCTGCGGCTACGGTGGAAGGGTGGAGGACGGACGGCAAAGCGGCGAGGTATCGATAAGCATTGACGTCCTTAAACGCTTCATTGACCTCAACTTTTCGTGTCTTGCAGCAATTTGATTGTAATGGGTTTGCTGCATAAGATTAGTACAAAGCTGGCTGCAAGCTCGTATGGGGAAGGTGAACTCATGAGTTAGACTCAATCGTAAGTTCTTATCCTGGAATTTCAATATGACATTTCCACTCGATACAACATACAGGTTGCTTTTTTGCCTTATGCGATTTTGTGTCGTTGTCTACATTTTGTCTCTTTCCACTTTATTAATTTTATTGATCCGACTCCCAGGTGTGTTAAGGGTAACATTACTCCTATTTCTCTCAGAATTTGCTCACTTTTCTATTGGTTTTCTGTCTGATGATTAGTCATTTTTCTTTCAACTTTTCTGAATCTTCTCTTAAGCTTAATACAAGCAAGAGCTAATTTGATGAATTTAAGCAGCTAGCTTGAGATGATTGTGGTTGTACTGTCTTAGTATATATACTTGTAAATTTTATATACTTGTGAATTTTATATACTTGTGAATTTAAGTAATATAGGATTGGTTTAGATTTGAGGATTTTTTATAAAGAAACCCTGCCTTGACAAAGAATGCCTATTAACCGTTAGATAATATGCTTGAGTCACTTTGCTTGCTTTACTCCCAATTGGTCTGATCCCATATGCACTGTTTGGAGTGTTTTGCTTCAATTTGTTGGATTTTACATAATTTGAAGCTTGACTAACAACACATTTGCCTATCTGCTTGCATCATTTTCATTTTACACGCAATAGGCAATGTTTACTTCACCTCACTATCTCCTTGAGCTTGAGCTATTTGTGACCATTGTTTTATATTATTTCTTCAAAGATTAATGCATCTCTTTTCTTCGCTAGACTTGATCATGGTAAAGAGAACAAGCAAATGCAAGGAAGCTGCTTCTAGATCTAGTGATTACGACCGGGTTCGTTTTCGTAGCCTAGAGGCTCAAAACAGGTTTTATTAATTTATCATGGTGAAGAGTTGTTTTTGGTTCTTCCCAAGCAATTAATATATTAGTTTAGTAATAGGATTCTTGATCTTTGATTATGAGTTTTTCTGGGAAAAAATGTCTGTTTGAATTGATAGCTTAAAGAAGAGCTTCTTTCGATATCTAGAAATGAAATGAATATTTCATGAAAACGACACAAAAGGAACAGACAAGGGGCCACTTCAGTTGATCTCTATGAACAGGATTTATATATCTATCTGTTTATATTTCTTGACTCATATTATTATACGTGTTTTTCAGCATCAAGCTGAGAACAACTATTCTTCAGAGGGAGCTCACCGATTGCTGTGTCGTGAAAGAATGCTTGAGGTCCTGATGATGATAAAAGATGAGTGGCTTCTATAAGAAAATCCTACATTTGATCACTTATTTATTCTCCAATACCATGGAGGAACCAACTTTCTGTGAAGCTCCATATTCCCTTTCTGTGATGTTTCCCTGAGGAAATGCTTGGTCTTTCAATAGGATGATCTAAGTATTATCTAGTAAAGACATAGTATGCTAGTATTCTTATGCATTGTTACAAGCCACATTAAATCTGTAGTGTCTATTGTGTACTCTGTAGGCTGTGCTTAAGATGTTGAGTGAAATTGGAAGCGTTGACAATATACCAGACTTCAATGAAGGTGTAAAGAACAGGTTAATATCCTTCTGTGGCGCGTCATCTTTTGATGACTTGTAAAAAGGTGCCTATTGCTCTGCAGCTTTATTGAGCAATGTTTATTTTACAATGATATTTGGTGCCTATTGCTCTGCAGCTTGATATAGAGACCAATTCTGCTCAAGAGGTTAGGCAAAAAGTGGAGTTTGTATTTGGTAACTGTTACAATGACATAATTTGTGGGAGAACTATTGATTATGTAGCCTTTTTTTGGAAGGTGAGTAGTACTATTTTTTACTAGTTTTTTTATTTATTTGTTCACAGTGAAGTATATAGATCAATGGAGCTGCAGGGTTTAACAATTCTCATGCTGGTATGCAGACTCAAATTTGTTTATTTACTAATTTAGCAAGTATTATTACTTATTTATTATTTTCCCTTGTAGATTGGCATAATCGATCCAGATTGCAGATTGGTTGGACTTCATCTTTATGACGGATTATTCAAGGTATTGGTCCTGTTGCCACTCCGATCTCAATAATTAATTTGTTGGTTCTTTCTGAGTGAATATTCAAATTATCTTTTTTGCCCAGTGTATAATGAACTTTTCTGTTTTTCTTTATAGGTCATTCCATTTGATAACAAAGGGCAGCTCAAGGAGGCATTCAATATTAGGTGATTGTTTCCCATGGCGAACTGTCGTTATGTACTATGCTGGTTGTAAAATGGAGCCTTCTTATTCCTGAAAAATGCTTGATGTTGTGGTTTAGACTGCATTTTTACCTGATGTATAGCTGAGTGTAACTGCTTAGTACGTTTTAGCACTTAACTTGCAGTTCCTCCCTCTATGTTGTTGTGCTTATATGCTAATATAAAATTTCGTTCCTTTACTTTAGGCATTTGAGAGATGGAGTCCCTGCATCTAAAAACATATACATGTATTTGCCAATATTGGTCAATTGCCCAGGACCTATCTCTATAAATTGGATGTTGGAGCTTGTTGCATCTTATCCTATTAGCTTTTCCTTGATAGAATTTCTCCTTTTTGTGCAAAAACAAAAAAATGGCAGACTCATTGTAGAGTTCTGACCTGCAGTTATACATTGAAGTATTCTTTGTAATTATTGGAATTCTATACTGCACAGGTTATGTGTATTATGTAATTATTATCTTGTCATTTTCTGTTTAAAGTTATTTTGAAATATTGCTGGTATTATCTTGCTATGCTTTGTAACTTTGTGTCCTTTGTTGCATTATGATAATTGATTATATTTTTAAAAACTCTTTTTTTGTGCTCCTTTTGATTATTTAATAGTGCAGTCTGTCATTGACTAGAATTGTTTATTATACTCTATATGTGATGATTATCAGAAAACTTGAGTGGCTTTATTCACTATATAAATATATCTAATAACTACTATTATTGTTCATTCTCTCAACATCGATTATCTGGTTCCTTATGTTTTATTTTCATATAGATTTGATATTCTATCTCTCTTGATTAATCCTCATAAAGCTTAATCTTCATCCGCATACAAAAGGTTCTTATGTAGAAATTCTGGAGAGGTATGTCAATTTGGGGCCAGTTGTGCCCTGATTTATCTTGTACTATATGACATTTTATACTTGATTTATTAATATTGTTTAAACAGGGGGAGCAAGAAGCTTACTAGTGATTGGCTCCGTGTAATAGCCGAGAATGAGGCAGAAGATGATTGATTAATTAAAAATAAAGTGTAATATTTTCATTAGTTGATTTTGTTTGTTAGACAAATCTATTTCCACTTTGTTACTCAGGACGAAATATATTCTAGTTCGGTATTTACGGGACGGGAAATGGAGTGGGACATTTTATTTAAAAATTTGACCATGATTTTGCGGAATTGAGTCCTGGACTAAAAATGCCAGTAATTTCTGGCTTGGATTTTTATTTCTCTTCTGGATTTTATTTTGCGGGGAGGTCGGAAATTGGAAAAAATGTATTTGAAAA
This sequence comes from Rehmannia glutinosa, assembly GCA_016081115.2. NCBI lineage: Eukaryota > Viridiplantae > Streptophyta > Magnoliopsida > Lamiales > Orobanchaceae > Rehmannia > Rehmannia glutinosa. The sequence continues at coordinate 262,977 of JABTTQ020001916.1, forward strand.
AAAACAACAGGCATCGTTTGTTGTTAAGAACTGATGCCCAAACTGACTTTATGCATCGTTTGTTAGTGAAAAAGTGATGCCTTTGGTGAACTTTATGCATCGGTGTTTGCTTAGAAACCGATGCCTATAGTTTTACTTTAGGCATCAGTTGAAACCGATGCCTATACATGTGATTATTAGCATCGCCGTTGGAACCGATGCTTAAACTAGTTTACAACCGATGCAAATGGTCAATTTTTATGAGTGATTCGACTTGAGTATTGAAAGAATATCAAATAATATTAGATATATGTATATTTATACAAATCATTTATAAAATAGTTGTTGTATATATAAATATACAATTATTTATATAAATCGTTAATATATAATAAACATGTAAAAAATTATTTATATAAATCGTTAATATATACTCATGATACCTGTTTTGCTAATCAGTTTCCTAAGAGCTTCATCTGCCACCAATTTCTACCAAGATTTCGACATAACGTGGGGAGATGGCCGTGCCAAAATACTCAACAATGGAGAACTTCTGACTCTATCTCTTGACAAGACCTCAGGTTCGGGTTTTCAGTCGAAGAACGAATACCTTCGGAAAGATCGATATGCAGCTCAAACTTGTCCCTGGAAACTCTACTGGCACTGTCACTGCCTATATGTGAGTTTTTTGGCTTTCATTTTCTCATTTCCTAGAAATCTTGTAATAACAACTTAAATCCTGACATGTTTTTTTTTTCTACACACTAATGTGTTCAGCCAGGGAAAGGGTAACAGAGATTTATCAGAATTTTTCACCAGCTTATGATATGATATTTTTGCTTCGTTTCCAGATTTTCAGTAGATGGCACTCCCATTAGAGAATTCAAGAATTCAGAATCTGTTGGAGTTTCGTACCCGAAAAACCAGGCAATGAGAATATATTCTAGCCTGTGGAACGCGGATGATTGGGCAACAAGCGGTGGCCTTGTGAAGACGGATTGGAGCCATGCTCCGTTTACTGCTTCTTACAGGAATTTCAATGCCCAAGCCACATATTAAACATATTAAAATCATCATGTATGGCGAGTATACGCATTAATTCATTTTCGAATGACTAAGAAACTTATAATCATTGAGACCTCTCTATAAATCTAGAACAGAAAATAATCTAGACCTCTCTATATACGTAGAAGAGAAAATAATCTAAACAGGAAAGAAAGATCTTAATCTTCCACCAAAAGATAATTTTATCATTAAATTTCCAGTAGTGAACATCCTCCATTGGATCACTGACCCCCACCAAAAGTTTACACAATCACGCTCAATATCATCACATATAGAGATATAGGCAGTCGAAAACAAGCCATGGCATATGTCATAAAATAGTCCTCAATTTAAAATAAATTTAACGCCACAATCACGACACACAAAAGATTTAATTTGAATCCATTATCAAGAAATAATGAAAAAAAGAGTCAACTAAATTGAACAATGCACGCACCCCATAAGAAAACAAGAAGAAATGCACAAACCCCGTAAGAAAACAAGAAGAAAAGTACTCTAACACATTATTATTTTTCCCAAAGAAACTACCAGAAACCACATAGGATTTTCTATTCCAAATTGTGTATCATTCCATACCTACACGCCAAGTGTCTTCATGACGTCAGTAATTTACACTTGGCATATATTTAAGACGAGATGAAACACACTTTGGAATAGAGTATTCTCGACTGACCGAAAAATTGTACTTCCTTCAAATGACAAAAACGAAAGAAAAAAATTCAAAAACACTTGAGAGAATTCGTCTCTTCTAGCCCTTAGAGGAACCAGAGTTTTTAAGGATTTCATTATCCATAGCCGTGCAACAATCGTCTAAAGCGTTTATCAAACTCCTCTCCAGCTCCAAGGTTTCACCGAATAAACCGTGCTGGCTCTCAGGAATCAATGTTGGCAAAAAATCATTTGTCTGATAATTAGGACAGCCCACGCTCGTGGAATTAATATAATGCTGGGGCCAAGGATACATTGCAGGATCTGGAGAGTTCCTCAATCCATCGAACGGAACTGGTGGGAACGTCAGGTTGATGATCGGAAGGACCGGAAAGAACCCTGCGCTGGTATCGTGATACGGAGTTTCGATTGTGCCAACCTTCTCCTCAACTTCAACCAAGTTTTGGTTTGGGTTTTGATTCCTCTTTGTTCCGCATGGTTTTTGTATTTTGGTTGATATTTGGATTTTCTTGTATACACGGCAAAGGACCCAATCATTGAGCTGCAACCAATAAGGATCATAGTATTAGAGCCACCATGAACACAATAGAATACAATATTTGTACAAACAAAAACCAAATATACTCTAAATTACAAATTTAAAAAAATTCTATAATCATAACAGAAGAGAAAACAACAAAAACCATAATAAAATAAAAGCTTTTACATACCCTCATAATATTTTCTGGTGTTTGGACAGGGGCATGAGAATTTTTCACAGTGAATTCATTCATAATCCAATCCGTCTTAATATCACCAGGATGTTTTCCTTTGTAAAACACTAATGACTTCTTATAACCAATTTCTTCGTTGTTGAATATAATGGCCTTATCAGAACCCGTTGCTTTCCAAAATCCATCTCCGGCCGACCTGCTTGGTCGAGTACCATTTTTATACTTCTTATCTCTGGGAGTGAAGAAGTACCAATGACCTTCAAATGATTTAAACATCCCTGCAAAAAAAAGGGGGCAAAAATTTCTCTCTAAAGAAAATATGAATGTGCAAATTACACATATTACTTACAGTCCTCATGTATGGACACTACCCTGCTGAATTACATAAAATAATATCACTAATGACAATAACTAAACCCAAAACTACAAATAAATTCATAAATTACCAGACTATGTTATTCCGAAACTTAACAAACAAAACGATTTTGCATACAGAAACCCATGCATTGGTCTCAACATCAAAATAATAAGTAATATCCAAGAAATTCAATTCAGACATAAACACCCTGTTAGATAGTATTACCAGTAAGATTGTGGGGACTGAAATCATACAAGTTAACCACATGAATCTGTTAGGGGCAGCATCTCTTGTTTGATCTTCGAGTTAAATATTCTAAAAGCTCAACATCGGTGGGCGAAGCACTGTAACCCGAATCATGCTCGCGACATATGCATCGATATTCATTCGCATTCGCCACTCATGTCCGAAACTAGCGGCAGAGGAAGATTTGCGGGATTTCTAGGCATCACGAGTATCCATCATTAACATATAATGATCCACAATAGGACTTTGTTCTGAAGAAGAAGCAACAATTTAGAAGAAAGTGAAAAGAGTCCAATGACAAAAAGTGACAATTAGACAATTAGGAGTGAGGAATTAAATAATTTGTGACAAGCAAGGATATATTCGGGATTGGATTATGAGAAGTATGTTTCGAGATAATAATTATGGGAGCGATACATTAGAATGATATGTGGAGTAGAAATGATTGGTTAAGTGATAATCGAATAGTGGTGCAAATGTTACGGATCACATGATTAGGGTAATATGAATAATGTCTATTACAAGGTGATGACAAGAAATTTTGAGTACCACTAAGGTTGTTAGAGATATTTTTGCGAGAATGATTATTGGACATTGGACGGGAAATTGGATCGAATATAAGCGCCTCTCCGCCTAAGTTTTGATATTGAGGATGGGATAGTGAATAGATACAATAAGTATGAATCTTATCTAGAATTTGAAAAAGAATTATTTGAGGAAGAGAATTTGGGGACCAAATTCCTTTAAGGAGAGGGAGGATCGAGACCCCATTTTTTCAATCGTAGACGATGCGATCGAGGGTATTATTATTATTATTATTATTATTATTATTATTATTATTATTATTATTATTTTTCCTTTTTCCGATACAGTATTAAATATTCCGATAATTTATTTTTATATTTACTATTTAGTTTGCGATTCGTATTATGATAATGGATTTAGCATCGGTTATCTATTTCATCTTAATGATCTTTGAAAACTGTCTACTACTAAATTAGTATTTTAAAAATACAATACCTTTGTCTTGAAAGATCATTTAGTAAACACTATATTTTCGAAACAATAGTACTTGAGATTTACCTTATACAAAAATACAACTTTTATATTGAAATAGCAAGTGTCTCATACTTGATTTTGTCAACTTACTTATTACTTGATTTAACTAATTTATACTTGGAATTATTTTTTTTTTTTATTTTATGGTGTTTGTTAATGACACTTATTTTCACTTCTTTAACCATTGTTGATTTCTTTCGACTTTTAACACGGGCTTTCAGCTAGGTTCAACTTGTTCTTGAGCGATGAGCTAATAAAACTCTTTTAGCATAATATATTTATTTTTATTTTAAAATTTGAAACTTAAAATTTATATATTTCAAAAATAATTTTATAATTTAATTAATTGCTTGATTGATATTTTTGACTTGTACTATTTTGACTATTTTACGCGTCACTTTGTGAGGTAAATATTAATAATAAATATATTTCATATTTAATTTTATTTATTTACTACTTGTGATCATGATCCTTTATTAATTCTACTTTACATTAATGATCACTTGATTGATCATTATTACTATTTGTGTATTTATTAGTCACCTTAAAATTTTAAGAGACTATTTATTTTAGAGACTTATACCTTATAAAATTAAGAATTTGATTTAGAATAAGGGATCATGAGACTTATAAGTGATCAAGGAAATCGCTATTCATTTTGGAGATTGATATTATTCATCTATTATCATCAATTTTGGGACAAAAAAAAAATGTGGATACCACATGATCTAGCTATAGTGACGGCCATGATGATATATTTGGTGTAGAAATACCACCCAACTCTTGTACACATACACCTTATGTGTATTCATCTTGTGTATAATTATACCATTTTACAAGAATTATACACATTATCTTATACCTCAATTTTTAATTATTAAAATTCCCCAACATGCATATTCTATTCTTCCCAACACTTTTCTTATTCCTATCAATATTCCATTCAAACTCATACTTTGACCCCTCTCTTTGTCTCCATGCAAGAGACCATTTGCAAGATTGAATTTTTCTTCCTCCCTCTCTCTCGTACTACACGGCCAAGAGGCCATTTTGTGCCAAAAATTTTGTTCATTTTTTTTTCACCAACTTCTTTCTCTCTCTCTCTCTCTCTCTCTCTCTCTCTCTCTCTCTCTCTCTTGTTAGCAATCCTCCAATTTCTTTCTACCTTTCTTCCTCTTCTTTCTTAACACTTAGAAAATTTCAAGACTTCTTCCTTTCTTCATCCAAAAATTCGAACCAACTTACTACTACAAGGTGAGAATTTTGTTCTTCAATTTATCTTAATATCATCTAGCTACCTCCTTTCACTTCTTGACTTAAGTTTAATTTTTGGATTTTGAGGTATACTTAGAAGACCCTTGAAGATATTAAGAAGCATTGGTATTATCTTGAAGAGGACCTCAAGGTTTTCAAGAATTTGTGAAGAATTGGACTATAGGGTAAGAATTGGGATTTTTAGCATATTTTTCTCCTTTTCTTTCTATTTTCTAAATTTTGATACTCCATTTTTATTTTTGGAGTTTTAGGGGCTGACCTTAAGAGTTGGTTTAAGAGTGAGCAAGGAGACCTATTTTGAGACCTCTACTAGTCTCATTTCATCTACTACACAAGGTAAGTGTAGTATTTCCAATTTTCTTCACCTTTTTCTTTTTCTCCTTAATTTTTAACCTCATTTTCTAACTCCTATATTTTTTTTTGATATTCCTTGACTTAGGGGCTGACCTAAGTCACTTCTTCATCAAGAGTGATTTATTTCATATTTCACCACCAAGTTCATTTTTAAGGTGGGTGGAAAAATTCTTTCAACTTCTAGGTGCTTTTGTTAAATGCATGTAGTGGTTTGATCATGAGCACTTGAGATATATATATTTTATGTATTGCATGTTAATTTTATGTATCAAATTATGAAATTTCTCAAGTGTTGCTAAAAAATGCTAATTATTGAAATTTAGGTGCATGCATGTACAATTTAATGTTCTATTTGATGAATTCTTGTATGAATTGGACATGCATGTGTATGATCTTTGAAATCCATATTTTGGATGACTTATAACCTGGACAAGTCGAGCATAATTGATTAAATTTCAATTTTGGACTTAAAATGCAAAAATGGAAAGTTGGTGGACTTAATTGTAAGAAAATAAAACTTAAGGGACCCCTCTGCAAATTTCGAATTTTGGGACTGTACTCAGGTTCAAAAATGACTTTTAGACATTTTAATCAAGTTTTAAGAGTTTTAGGATTTATAAAATCAACCTTTAAAAGCCCAAGGACTAGATTGTAAAATTTGAGAAGTTTAAGGGCTACTTTGCAATTTTTAAAACTGTACCAGACCTTAATTTTAAAACTTGAAATTTTAACTCTTAAGGGACTGGAAATGACATATTTTAAATGTATTCCAAAAATCCAAGTGTTTAGAGCTTGGAAAGTAATTTTGCTAAAATTGAGGGACCGAATTGTAAAAGATTAAACTTGAAGACCCAAATGAAATTTCCAGGACTTATACAGCCCATGTACCTGGAATTACTAACTTAACTATAACTTAATTATATTTTGGACCCAAGGTTTAAATTTCATAACAATTGGACCCTAAAAGTCTTAAAGGCAATTATTTCAAAATGGGACAAAAATGAGATTTTCAAAAGTTAAAGGACCTACACTTATTTCTTTTTAAAACTGCTTTTGTCCCAATATCCCACTAACCTTAGTGATATTTTTCAACTGGAATCACATTAAAAGGCCGTCCGGTTTGTGAGTTCCAATTATTTTAAACTTAGGGCCCGATATAACAATTTTAACAAATTTGGGGCCAATGTGAGAATTTTATAAAAACTCGACCTCAAAACTTTAAAAACCTAAATTTCTGAACAATTTAGAGAATTTAGGAATTGACCTCATAATTTTTCAAGGTCGGGATATTTATTTATTCAATTATTAACCCCAAAAGTATTGATTTTTACAAAATGGGGCTAATTGTAAATTTTCTTTTTTATCGAGGACCTAACTCAAATTATTTTTCTTTTACTAAAACAGCCCTGGACCCTCTGACTTTAATTATTAATTAAAATATTTTATTTTCTCAAAAATCCCTTGACTTATCGGATCGTCTTGACCGATTAATACCCGATCGCGGGGGCGAATTTCCTCGTCTTGCGATTTTGAATCTATAACGGACTTATGTTCCACCTAATCTTTCAAGATATCGAAGATTGATTATCCTTCCGATAATCATCTTCATCCAATAACTCACCAACGCCATAATTGCCACTCGCGATTTTGAAAATTTTCTGAATCGCTTCAATCAATCAATAATACTCATTGCCTGGTTGACTACCGAACTTGTTTTTACTTTTCGCTTTGAGTCAACTTGGTGTGTCGAGCTCACGCTTGGAATGGATACGTCGGGGATGGAAGGCAGCTCGATCGCTATTCCACTCTTCCGGCCCCATCGCCCTAATCCCGCAACTAAGGGACGGAGTTTGTCCGAGGGGAAGCGGGTCGTAGTACTTGAGGTATAATCATGATTATGACAACTCGAGCCTTGCTAGCTCCACTATGGATTTTGTCTTTGCCTATGGGCGATAAGGTGACAGTCTTGACCATCTTGCTCGGGGAGTTACAAGGAAAGAACGAAGGAATCGATGTCCGATCCACACGATTCGGGAGTTAATCGGACCCGTTTGGTTGGCGCTACAAATTAAATGACGCAACCATTACTTGTATTGCATTGGTTGGCGCTACAAATCCGTGCACGCAACCATTAATTGTCTTGCATAGGATTGGCGTTACATTCCGCACGCAATCTACATGTCTTGCCTGAATCACATAGTGTTTGTGTAACCACAAACTGTTTTCTTAAACTTTATAAGTATATGACTTAAATATTTTATCATGACGCTTGTGGATGTGTGTGAATTCATGCATCATATATCACGCGTTTTCATACAAGCTGTTTTCTCGCATTAATCGTATATCGCCACACTTGCACACGATCACCCCATCCATTGAGATTTTGTCTCATTCCTCTGTTTTCTAACCTTTAGATGAGGACTTTGTTGAAGATGTTGAACCTACCACGGTCGAGCTCCCGTGCTCCGCTTGTTGGACTTATTATCTATTGTTGTTGATGTTCTTGAACTTGTTTCTTGTATTTCTTTGTTGGACTCTTTTATTCTCCTTTCATTGTGGTACGTAATATAAGGCGTCGGACCTTTGACTATTAAGTTGTTATCTTTAGTTGTTCTCGGGGATGTAATTTGGATGTTTGTTGAAGCGTAAGTTGTAACTCGTACTTGTTCTTTATTTCGCTACTATTTGACTCTGTTCCATTGGGATTTCGTTGATATTGTCTGTTTGGTTTGGTTTACTTGTATATAAGTTGTGGATCATCGTCGCGTCCCGTCTGGGGCGTGACATAAATAATATCCAAGAAAATCAAGCGGACATAAACACCTGTTATAGATAGTATTACTAGTAAGATTGTCGGGATGAAATCATACAAGTTAACCACATGAATCTGTTAGGGGGCAACATCTCTTGTTTGATCTTCTGAGTTAAATATTCTAAAAGCTCAACATCCTTGGGCCGAAACCTGAAACCCGGAATCATGCTCGCGAAATATGCATCGATACTCTGTTCGTATTCTCCATTCTTGTCATAAACTAGCGACAGCGGAAGATTTGCGGGATTTCTAGGCCTCGAGTATGCATCATTAACATAAAATGATCCACAATATGACTCTATTTTGAAGAAGAAGTAACAATTTAGAAGAAAGTAATAAAGTGTCCAACGACAAAAAGGGAAAATTATACTACAAGAAAATCGCAAAATAGCAACGGAAATTTCCGTCGCTAAACCCATAAAATCCGTTGCTAAATATTTTAGCGACGGATTAGCGACGGATTTTTTCCGTCTTTATTTTACTCGTCGTTAATTCCTTAGCGACAGATAGTCTAATCCGTCGCTAAATAGCGACGGAAAGATATGTCGCTAAAATGATAATAATCCGTCGCCAATCGTGAATTAGGGCGACAAAATGGACGACGAATTAGCGACGGACAAATCCATTGCTAAATTTAGCAACGGAATAATCCGTCGCTAAATTGCGTCAAATGACTTTTGTTTTTAACATTAGCGACGGAAATTAAAAAACAGTAAAAACAATTCACGTTCAATTTATAAAAATCATTTACATAAACTATACAAACTATCAATAATAGCCAATATAATATATGTTTTACAAAAAAATCACAGATTTTCAAATTCTAGTTACCTTATTAGTGATGAATTAAATAGGTTCGTTGAGGTATTTGTTTCAGGTTTGTAGAGTTAGAAAATTGATAGACTTAAAACGAGAAAATAAAACGTGAGAAAGAGAGTTGAAGAGAGTTTGTTACGAATTTTAAGGAGAAATTGTAATGTTTATATCCAATTAGGAGTTGATATACGGCTAAACATCGATTTAAGTATATCTCAAATCTCATTCTCTGCCTCAGTTTTCGAGTAAATATATATCTTAGAATTTCTTCAAGATTAATATATATCTTAGAGATGGGACCATCTAGCAAAATTTGATTTGCGCCCACAAAATCAAAATTTTTAAAATTTGAACATCATGGTGGGGAATGTGATTTTTTGAGGCCAAAATTGTCGTTTTTGATGAATATTTTTTTGAATTTGCGAATTTTTAAAGTTACGAAAATAAATTAAAATTTTAGATTTGATCATGTCATTTGTGCCAAATAGTTAGTTACAATAATATTTTTTGTTATTTATTATTTTATTAAGCCATCATTCAATTTTTAAAAGTTATGTCATATTTCCGCTACTTAATTGCAAAGGACCCAATTTTACAACCCATTGACAAAGAGCTTTTAAAACCAAATTTTAAATCTTTGATGATACAACTAAGGTGGTACCGAGTTGATAGCCAAGATGTTAAGAGGAAATTGATGTACACTTAAAACAAATATATATATATATATATATATATATATATATAGGGAGAGGGTTATATGAGACCACCTCTTAGGGTAAGTTCATAGGGACCAATTCTAGCCACATATCTAGATTTTTCAATGGTTGTGATTTTAGAGCTAAAAATTCAGATTAAATGTTGGTAATTAGAGAAAGGGGTAAATTAGTCATCCTACAAAATTACCCAATATTCATGGGATTCTGTTCACATTATGATCACACAATCTATGCAAATCTCACGTCAAATTCAACGTGAACAAATATCATCTTTTTCTTCTTCAATGCACTCTTGTGTAATCATTCATCATTCTTCTTCAACGCATTATGTGTGAAAAATGTTGAACAATTTGCCATAGTTGCTAGAGCTTGACTTGATTCAAAGTTTGCTTATGAAGATGTAATTTGTTGCTTGTGTAGATGTGTCATGCATGGTTTATATACCATTAACTACATAAGCAAGTCATAAGCAACAATCCGATACTACATAAGCAACAATCCGATACTATATAAGCAACAAATATACACTACGTATGCACCACGAATACATTAACTACATAAGCAAGTCATAGCAACAAACCCATACTACATAAGCAACAAGTCTATACTACATAAGCAACGTTTATACACTACGTATGCACCACGGATACATTAACTACATAAGCAAGTCATAAGCAACAAACTCATACTATATAAGCAACAAGTCATATTACATAAGCAACGAATATAAACTATGTATGCACCACGAATACATTAACTACATAAGCAAGTCATAAGCAACAAACACATACTACATAAGCGATAAGTCTATACTACATAAGCAATGAATATATATTACACATGCATCATAGATGCATTAACTACACAAGCAACAACCCTATACTACATAAGCAACAACTCTATACTACATAAGCAACAGAGAATTTTTTTGAAACTCGAAAACGCTGGAGAGAGAGTGTGCGTGAAGAGTGGGTGAAATTGCGTGAAAGAGGGAATGAAATCTTAGTAATCGATTCTAAAGTGCCAAATTACCACCCTACCCTTTTTAATTCTTTGAAACAAAAAAATGAACATAAAAAAGCCCTAAAAATTTGGACCACCCAAAATTGTTGATCTATGGTTAGGATGTGTCCCCATGGACTCACCCCAAGTAGGAGGACCTATTTGATCCATATCCTATATATATATATATATATATATATATTCTTTTTGTAGTCCATTGTTTTTCAAGCTCGGTTAATCGGTTAATAATTTGATAATTAATTATCTTTTACAAAATATCACGAAATGATTATATGTGAAACTAATCAAGTAAAACCTGATATGAATTATCGTCCCCCAAAGAAAATAATTACGGTAAAATTCAAATCAATTATAAACTTAACTATAATCCCAATTTTTCGTTAGGCATGTTATGGTAAATTTCACCCTAGACCTCCATGGCATAACTGAAAATCCCATCTTTCATAATTTCATTTAAATCCGACCCTAAGATTCTAAAGAATTATTCGTCACATGACTGCTCAAAGTTGGCCGCAGAACTTGATTTAATTTTAAGATTTGATTTATAATAAGTCTTCTTTCTTGAGTGTTCTTTCTTCTTCCTTTTCGTCTATTTTGTTAATTTACAACTTGTGATTCTTCCTCCGTAAATTCTAATATGTGTAATCTTGGAACATATCTCCGGGTTAATTCCACGAGACCCGAGTGGCGGACGCAGATTCGGGACTTGGAGAGGCGAAATCTATTTTGAAGACCTATATATGATTTTTTTCAAAATTTTGGGGGCAAATGCAATTTTTCATAAGTATAGGTATATTTTTAAAATAAAAAACAAGTAGAAAAATCACATTTTGAAAAATTCAGGGAGGCGAGTGGCCCCCACTTGCCCCCCTTAGTTCCTCTCCGCCGAGACCATTTACACCTTGTGGGAGAAAATTAATACCTTAAAAATAACATCTTTGAAGGTGTGTCTAACCTATACAGATTTCATTATTCACAATTTTATACAATAGTTAGACATGCTAGTTATTTGAAATTCAATTATGCATCATCGCAGAGCTATATATGCAGTAATTATTAAATATTTATGCAACATGTTCGTCTTCTTCAACATAGAATTTTGATCTTTTTTTTTCTTTTTTGCAGTTTCTGTTTTCTGAATTTTGTTGTCAGTTGGCGTGATTTTCTTGTATTAAACGTTTATGAATGTGTGGATGTGGAAGATATTGACTCACATGTGTATATAGTAGTAATACAAAGTGTTTTAAAAATTGGACCGATGAGCAAACCAGTCATTCTAGCAGTTCATGGTTCAGTCGGTCGGACCAGTTCAATTGCAAAACGAATATGTTTTTTGTATATTGTACAAAATAATATTATAATATATCAATTATTATGTAGTATATTTTTTTAATGGAAAATACATTAACAAGCAACTAAAACAATATCTAACATAGCTAAAAATTCAAATAATCATATAAATGTAGCAGAATACAGAAAATTTAAACTCTAAAAGTTAATAAAAGACTAAGAGAAGTTAAAAATAAATATAGACCGGTTCAACCGAGTTTGGTCGTTTTTTGGCGGTTCAACTGATATTTGGCCAATTTTGACCGATCCAACTGTAAAAATGGTTTTTAATGCCTAATTGGCCCGGTCCGAACACCGGTTCCTAGGTCAAGTGGTTGAACTGACAAATCCGGTCCGATTTTTAAATCACTGGTAATACATACTTTTCACTCCAACATATGTTATGTTTTTTTTGTTTTGAGAGGTCCACAAAAGGTATTTATTTTATAAATTATTAATAACTATCTTATTTTTTTCCTTTCAAAAAAATAACTCTCTTTTTTTTTTTTTTCTAAAATACATTTTACGAAATAACATTTTCGAGGATGCTGGTGGCAAAAGGAGCTTTGGCTTCATAGGTCCCACGTTCGAACTTGGACAACAGCGGAGCATGAGGTCGGGTCTTCTCTTCTCCCATAAGATAGAATTATTCCTAGGAAGAACGGATGTTCATAGACTAAAGGTAGTGTAGGGTATGTGTCTCCGACTGGTGTGGAAATGCGTCTGCGTTGAAATAAAAAAGAAAATAAAAATTGAGATGTCATTCATGTTTAAAGAATGAAAAAAGATAAAGCTCCCGAAGCATTTAGTCTTAGAACCTTTCTCCACAACTACATATCAATTCAAAGTTTTGTTATAAAAACAATAAAATAAAATCAAAGTTTCAAACATGTTTGATAAATGTAGTTTTATGTACCAAAAAAAGAAAAAAAATTGTAATTTTACTCAACCTCATCCAACCAATACATTTTCATTTACACAAAAACTCTGTGAGGTCTAACGGTCCGACTGTTAAACGGATCGACCAGCGGATCCGGTGGTATTTTCGTAATATTAGCAATGGTGTTTTAGTAGTTTTCAGGGAGTATCGGTATTAGCAATCCTTCTTAAATGTATTAGTCATCCTTCTAAAAAGTATTAACAGTTCTTCTGAAATGTATTAGTAGTTCCCTCAAGAGTTTTTTAGTATTTCTCCTAAATATACTCCCGAAATGTATTAGCAATCCCCAAAAAGTATTAGTAGTTCCTCGAAAAAGTATTAGTAGTTCATTGAAATAAATTATTTTTTTCTCCGAAATGTATTAACAGTCATTAAGAAAAGTATTAGTCGTCCTTCTAAAAAGTATTAGCAGTTCTTCTTAAATGTATTAGTAGTTCCCCTGAATATAATTAAATTTTTCTCCGAAATGTATTAACAATCCTTCTGAAAAGTATTAGTAGTTCTTTTGAAATGTATTAGTAATTCCTGAAGAGTTTTTTTGTATTTCTCCTGAATATATCCCGAAATGTATTAGTCGTCCTTCTAAAAAGTATTAGCAGTTCTTCTGAAATGTATTAGTAGTTCCCCTGAATATAATTAAAAAAATTCTCCCGAAATGTATTAATGTGAGTCCTTACGAAAAGTATTAGTCGTCCTTCTAAAAAGTATTAGCGATTCTTCCGGAATGTATTAGTAGTCCCATGAAGAGTTTTTAGTATTTCTCATTATTATACTCCCCAAATGTATTAGCGAGTCCCTCAAAAAAGTATCGAAGTTACCCTAAAAAGTATTAGTAATTCATATTTTATCCTCAATAAAAAAGTGGAGTGGCATTATTTTAATTTATTTGTCCATCTACTCTCCTAAAAGATTCTAGTCCATTGTCGTCGTGTTCCCAAATATACCGGCGATGCGCATCTGACGAAGTGGAGAGAATTTCTATGCACAAGTCGGTGTCTTCTAGCCCCGTAATAGCTTGAAAATAAGCAAATTTATCCGCCACAACCCCCATTTCTTCAATATATATATATATATATATATATATATATATATATATACCTTGGCACGGTGGTAGTCACAACGGCGATTGGATAGCAACACGGTGGAGCGACCCATCCGAAAGTAACAATTCGGGATAAGCATCAATCTGTCCTTCCCCAGTACCAATTATACCCCACCATATCCATACCACGGCATAATTATCCCCCAAGACCGCACCCCATTCCCCCAAATTGAAGCTCAAAATGTTTCCCCTCATTTTATAGTGGTTAATTATCATGGCGGGCGTCGATTTAAGAGGTTGCGAGTTGAGGACTAGGACTCCGGCGTCTTTCGGTCTGGGACGTGAGATTTCACGAGACCGCCATTGCCATGTTCTTTTAGGCGACAAATGGGATGAGAGAGAGAAAGATATAAGGGCGTGGATGTTGGAGCATTTCGTTTAAAGATCCGGGTCGGATTTGGGGGATCCGCCTAACGGACTTAGATCAGATTATACCATCCGACAGAGACTAGCTCTTCATTTAGTTGGTAAATGAGGAGAAAAGAAAAAAAGCAGAGAAAGTCTCAATTTCAAATTTAAACTTTGGCTTTGTCAAAAAAAAATAAATATATAAACTATGGCAAGAAACCGTATCCACTAACATTGTGCTCGATTGCTACAAATTTGTGTTGTCGTGAGCGATCACTAACCCGAGTTCGATTCCATAGGAGTGCATGTGTGATGTGTCCCCTCCTCTATTATCCCCATTGTACTAAAAAAACCAAAAAAAGAAACCATATCCACTCTCAACAATTTATTGTTTGGCTAATTGACTTATGAGTCGTATCCCCAAAATCGATATTTGAAAAAAAAAAACAAAAAAATTGGCAAAGACAGTCTAGAAATCATGCATGGATTGGATGCGGCAAGAGAATAACATGTCCCAAATTTATGAACCATTTTGTAACAAAACATTTCCCATACCAAAAATGGCTCTCCTTTTGAACCATTCAAAAATCACTATAAGAAAAATGTTCAACAACAAAGATATAATTTGTTGTGTATTATAATAATCAGCCGTTTGTCGTAGATGGTGTTGTAAAACAATCCGCTCAACGACAACAGATTATAATCCATTGTCGTTAATAAAAAGACAACGGTTAGAATCATTGTCTTTGAATCTTTGAAAGATAACAATTGGGACAACGGCTGGTATCTGTTTTTGAATTATGAGATACAACAATGGATTTGAAAACGGTTAATATCCGTTGTGGTGTTGAAGTATCACAACAGTTCTACAAGACTTTAAAACCGTTGTACTTTGTAACTGTTTCAACAATAGATCAAATCTGTTGTGGTTTTGAAGTATTACAACTGTTTAACAAGCCATAAAACCGTTGTAATTTTGGACCATGGCTAATGTATTTTATATTTGGTGTCTATTATTTTTCATTGTGGTAATATAAATTTTGATTTCATATATGCAAAAATAAACATAATACAAGAAAACAACATATAACTAACTAAAACAAAACATGACATTCAAGTGATTGTATCTAGTACATGTTTGCAAAAGTTTAACAAAACAAATATATCAAAAATATATCTAACAAGTGTTTAACAAAATTTCTAACAAGTGTTTAACAAAACGTCTAACAAGTGTTCCCAAAGTTATACTAATTCTTTCATTGAGGGCAAAGTACCAAAGCACTCAATATCATGCCCGCAAATAATAAGTATATACATCAATTTACATAATTTAAGTTCATGCCTCCAAATAAGTATATACATCAATTTACATTAAAATCGATTCACTCAATTACGAATGTGCATGCTTTATAACTATGAAAATTTGCATATAATTATGAACAAAATACCTATTCACTCATGTATATGGTATTGGATGCATTCTGCCCACTCCGATCGCACTTCATCAATTTGAACTCGAGAATACTCCACATTTGAGAACTGTGAGAAAAAACATAGGTATTATAATTGGCTCCAATTATTAAACATTTGCAAAAAACATGAGAACGCCAAATTTTAATATAATTTACCATTGATCGCAACGAAGTCATGTATGCGTAGTTGAATCTTCTCTGATTTGCCTCATGTACCTCATCACAAAATAACGGCATTGGAATGCATCGGGTTGAATAGAGCCTATGCTTGAAACAATTTTAAATGACATGAGTATCAAGCTAAATTTACAAAATCACAAATACCAAACCAAAACACAACAGCAATATAGCACTTGAATGAAAAAATCAACAAACCAGTTATCCTATTCCTCACAGAATTCTTATTCAAAACATATTCACAACAGAATGTTTTGCAGTCAGTCCCACACCTGGCTCCATGTAACAGCTTAGATTTTTTCGAACGATAATACAGAATTACTGAGCAAAGAATTGTACTTCCCAAACAAGTTCAGGTATGTAGAAACATGGAAATAATACATCAATTGTGTTAACCTAGACGGTTTCTAATCTTCAGACAATGATGAAAATAAAAGTACACACATGTATATAACTGCATGTGTCTTTTTATAGACAAAAATATAATTTCGTGTCCTCCCTGTCATAGCCTTTAATCTTTCACTCTTTTAACATAATTTGACATAGTTTTATAAAGCTCCACAGTTGTCAAGGTTCTATTCTCTGGGCATGTTGAGAATAATTAATTCAAAAAACATGGAAACTGGATGCATTGCCACTTGAGTGGCATTTAATTTATTCGGTCAATGAGATAATTTCCCCCCAGTATAATCCGGCATTGCTGATACAAATGCTACATCTGCCATATTTTGTTTCTTGTGTTAAGTACAAACTGTGAAGTTTCACATGATCAGGAAGAAAACTATTCTTAGCCTATTCTAAAGAGTTGGTTTCTGTGATTGTTAGTTGTAATCAATTTAATTATGGAAATCGAAATATTCCACATGAGATTGTCTCCGGAGAGCAAAACATATTTTCCCAAACATGTGTTGGGGGTTCATCACTAAGAATCTAAACCAGAAAGATCAACGACTTATCAAACCGATTATAATCAACTTCTTTACGGTTCAGGGAAGAGACTACGCATATCATCAACTTCTCAATTAAGTAGTGGTTGTTAAGCAAATTATACTGAAAGGACTGACTACCATAGCTCGAAATACAAAATCAACTCAATTCAATTATAATCATCATTAGCACCAAAAATGTTCAACATAGTCAACAACAAGGTAAAATTTAAACCAATTTATACATTCGATTTGTCTGTAAAATGGAATGAAAAAGTTTTAAAAATTCAATTTTAAGAAACATGTAAAATTGGACGGTTCAAAATATCTCTTTAAGTATGTCCCAAATAGGTAGCTTCTTGACATTCTTGTGGATTTCCGTATTGAACTATGGCCCTAAATTCACTAGTTCATTCATTATTATCGCAATAGGCATGAATTAAGACATAAAACTAAATCAAAGAGAAGTAAAACGAAATCATACAAATCCACAATTTGTGTGGGTTGTGCATCCGACGAAAAAGAGGACCCAACAAATAAACAACCCCTTGTGAGGGTTAATAAATCAAAATCCAATGTTCACTACATAATATATACAGAGTTAGTGAAGAGAAATAATCAAGTTATTAAAGTATGCAACTCGAAGGTGATACCAAAATAAATACTTACCCAACATTACATGCTGCTAACACAAGTTGGTTAGGCCGAGTACCATTCAGCCTATTTGCTAAAACACATGCCCTCCGTTCCATCTATTTGTCAAGAAAACCTTTATCGTCTCTTGTTGATGGTACATGCCCTATATTCAATGGATCCATGAATCTGTACTTATCAAGCTTGTTTTCCTTCACTATTTTCTTATATAAGTGCCTACCAATCATTTCAAAAATAATATTGATTAGTACAAAACTAAATGCATAATATATAAATTTTAAAACCATACAATTCTTACCATATGTAGATAGAGATACACGTGTAGGAAATTGGCTTTAACTGACAGAAGGGAATGATGTCTTCCAAGTTGACGTGTACGATCATGGCCAAAGACATCATAATCTAAGCTTAACACTACATTTCCTATCTTTCAAGAGCAAGCTTAACATAGCAATACAACATATATAATGTGTCATAACCCGAAACTTTTCATATTTATTTACATGATTTATATCATTCATAAACATAAATACATGCATCTTAATATTTCATATTGACATTAGAATACATGAATAATCTTGATATGTCAATTTTTAGTTTAATTATATTAGGTTACTACTTGTGCACTATTTAAAGAAATCGGGTAATAAATATTTTGAGCTTTATTTTATTACATCAATTGATTTATTTGAGTTTATAAAGTACAAATATATGTTGATTATACATTTCTAAATACATGTATATGTAATTAATTGTTAATCATAAGTTGAGGGGTCAATATGCATTTTAAACACACTTTAAGGGCTAAAGTGCAATTTTTGAAAACTTTGCATTATTGCTTCTTTAATGTGAATTTTTGACAGCTACATGGTGAAATGAATCTGGAAGTTTCATCATTGATAGGGAAAAAACAAAACAAAACAAGGAAAGAAAGAAAAAGAAGGAAAAAAAACTTATGTATGCTCATTCTTCATCAAAATCCAAAATGCTTCCAACTTTTCTTTGATTTTTATTTAGGAAAGCAATCTTACATATATATCTTTGGTTAAGAAGGATATATCCTCAAATAATTGGTAAGTATATCTAGTTTTTGTTAATTTTTGCTATATAAACATTTGATAGCACATATAGTCATAGTTGTGAATTTTTGCTCCTTTAATCTTTCAATACATGTAATATAATGGTTAGATCTTAAATATATGTTCATAAAAATGTTTATACATGAGTTTAGTTTATGTTTTTGAGTTTTAAGAAGTCAAAAATCAGATTTAGGGTTTGTAAAACAAGAAAGAACAAGATAAACACAAAGTTGCTATAGTATAAAAATCTGTTTTACTATGTTGTAGAGAGAGTTGCATTTGAAGGTCTAAAATCATGAGTTTTAATTATTTGAATGCATGGTTATATTTTTATACATGTTAGTTTATTGTGGTAAAAATTTGGGAGTGATTGAATACATTAAGAGGTGTGAAAATCTACATGAACTATAAGGTGACAACATGATCCCCTGTTTCGCCGCCAGCAGTTTTCTTCGTATTGCTCTATTTCGACCGATGTACTCTCCGAATTTGGAGTTTTGTACAACATGAAAGTTGTATAAAATTTAATAAGCTTACCATTCCAACTTGAATCATCGTAATATCATTTTTCTACAGAGAGTTATGGTGAAAATACTAAAGGCTGCCAGAGTGAAATTTTCAGACGTTTTAGTTGAATATTTTCTAAGTTTTGTCAATTGTGATTAGTTAAAATGCATACATGGCATACATACATGAATTCATTAGTACTTAGTATATGATATTAAATTTGATTATGCATTTTTGATATATTTATAGGTCAAAATCTCGATAAAGAAGCGAATAAGGTTGAGTAGACGAATCGGGATAAGGACTTCACCTTGTGAGTATAATCTTGTAATTTGTTATTTGGCTCTTATGTAATTGTATGATTGATGTTTTGGAATGAATTCCATATGTCTTGATTTTTGTGAATATGAATCCAATGTGTTCTAAATGTTAATTATATGGTTGTTTTGGTGATATTATGATGATGTCGATATGAATGTGAGAAATGTGAAATGTATTGATAATATTGATATGGAATCGAGATATATGAAAATGTGTTGATGATAATTTGATATGGATATGAATTATGTGATATGAAATATGCATTCATCGTGAGATAAAAGGATTGTTATGGCCACCAATATCCTTGAATCATGTGGTTCTGATTTTTGAATTTTTCGAATACAGAGTACCTGCGACGGCCACCCCGAGTTCTTGGAACTCAAGTATATGTGTTATGAATTACAGAGTGCCATGACCATATTCGTGATCACGATTTATTCTTGGATATGGATGGTCCATAACTTGAAAAATAATATGACTAAGCATATGCATTTGTGTATTTATTAATGATATAAATCGAATGTGTAAGATGTATTGATGATGTGCTTGTGTTGATGATGTGCTTGTGTGATGTTAAATAACTTGTTACTCGATTATACTTATTGAGCTTGCAACTCACCAATTGCAATGTTGACTATTTTTAGATTAGGTAGATGAAGTGACATGTGAAGCTTTTGTACAAGTGGAAGTATAGATCCAAGGTCGGTAGGCTGATTTTCATCCTTCTTCCTCTTGGCTCATCATTTGCATATCATTTTAGGATCTTGTTTATAAGAATGTGGTCTATAATGGTTTGTAATATAACTTATGTATGTGTGTATGAGTGTTAAAAACCGTTTCATTTGGGAATAATGTTTGTGTTTGTACAATATGTTTGCAATAATAATAAATATATGCACTCGATAAATAAAGCGGTGGTAATGCATTTAAATTGGTATTTGTATTTTAAGTGTATATGTTACAGGTAAGGGTGTGACAATATAGTGGTATCGCAGGATAGGGGTTACAGAGGTCATGACATGACATGTGCATTTTCATTTTATATATATGTTGGCATAAGTTATAATTATGTTGCATTTTAGGCAAATGGATATACATCAAGAACCGCATGTTGAAAATGATGAGCAAAGTGTTCATGGAGGAGAAGGAACAGACGCAGCCAGGGTCACATTCATCTCATCCATCTCAACATCATGCACATGGAATACCTGCTCATTTTATGTATCCACAATATCAACCTGTAAACCCTCCCGAATCACGTGAAAGAAGGTATGATAAACTAAGAAAAAATGAGAGCTGTCGATTTTACCAGCACCACTGATCCAACAGTGGCAGAAACTTGGTTGAAACGGACCGAGAGGGTTCTGATTTTTTTTTCTTTTGCAGTTATCTTCACAAGGGCCAACACATGAGGAGATAGATTTTGAGTTCTTGGGGAATTTAAGTGGTGACCCTTATATTCTACACACTTATTCCAGATTCTACACACTTATTCCAGTCTCTGGAATCCTCAGAGGATCATGTAAGTACCATTTCCATAACTTCACCATTCTCAATCTTATATATCATGGAAGAAATTCAGGGTTAATTACAAAAACTGTCCCTGAAGTTTAGCTTGATTACAAAAAAAAAGGTCCAACTATCTTTCAAAATTACAAAACTCATGCTTGAGATTTGTATTAGTTATACAAATTACCCTGTAAAACAAAAATAATGTCAGACTAAATCATAAGGGTAGTAATTGTAGATATCAGGAAAAAAACAATTCAGAATTTATCACCAGGTCTAAAAGAATCCCGAGAAATTACAAGAAATTGTACTTCCATCAAAGGAATTTCGTTAGTCATAGCAGTGCAATATTCATTTGAAGCATGTATCAAACTAGTCACCATCCAAGCATGAACTCTTACCAGGATTGAAGAATCCTACTGAGGGATCCACATCCAATAGCAGCAGGTAAGTCTATGCTTTACGGTCGTCAGTGTTATCATCAGTTCCATCATCAGTGTTATCACCAGTGTTATCATCAGTTCCATCAGCAGTGTTATCATCAGTGTTATCATCAGTTTCAGAAGTCATATCGCCATCCATTTTATCCTTTGCTTCTCTCTTCCTCTTTTTCCTGCCTTGTTTTTTTATTTTCTTGTACAGCTTGCAAAGGGCCCAATCGTCCAGCTGCAACAATAAGGACGTTGGCAGCCAATAAAGTCTAGGAATAATTGCAAAAAAAAAAAACCCCGAGGGTTGGTTAAATTACAACAAAACTCAGAGATGTTCCGAAATTACAAAAAACCAAAAAAAAGAAAAAAAAACCTCATGTTTGATTCTGCCTAAAATTTAAGAGGGGCCATTGTAATATTTCTATAAATATCGGGGGGTTGAATATATTTGCTTACGAAGTGGGGAAATGTGAGCGAAAATCACAACTCAACGAGTTTTTTTGCAATTCCCAAAAACCTTAGGGTTTTTTTGTAATTAGATGGAACCTCAGGGCTTTTACAATAGATATCCAGTTGTACAGGAAAAAAAAAGGGAACTGTAGATGATCTATAACTAGGAATGAGTAACAATAGTCCTAACTGTAACTTTTCATTTTCTACTTTTAAATCCCATTTTGTAAAGTCTATTATAACACAGAAAAGAAACAAGAAAAACAAAAACCAAAAAAGGTAAAACTACATACTCTTCTACTGTTTTCTGGTGGTTGGACAGGGGCTGGGGGTTTTTCACTCTGAATTCGTCCATCATCCAATCGGTCTTCATTATCCCCTAACAAACACAAATGGAATCTTATATGCAATTTCTTTTCCATTGTGTTGGATAGAATTTCATAATCAACAGCCATCCAAAATCCATCCACAACATCCCTGTTTGGACTTGAGCGCTGAATATGCTTCTCGCCTCTGGGATAAAAGAAGAACCATGAAGGATTTTCATCTTCTCCCAATGCTTTAAACCTCTCTGAGGATGAGGGAAAAAGAATATGTCATTTAGTAACAGACAAATAATTATCTCCAAAGAAAAGATTTCATTCATGAAGGTGCAAATTACACATGTTACAGTCCTCATGTATGGCAAGCGTTCATTTTGTGAATGAATGAAGGAACTTACAATCATTGGAAATCAATAATGAGAATACCTGAACTCACAACAAACAAGTGTTTTAACATTCTTGCTGGCTAATTAAATTCGTTAAACAGCAAGTTAAATTATATACCTTACCTCCTTTATAGTCCAAGATACATAAAGTATCTGCCTCAGTAATCCCCAAGAGTAGACACCTTCTATGTATCCCGAGACAAAACAAATAAAAATGGATATTTTGTTCTGAAGTTAAACCGATTGAAATTATAATTCCACTATCAAACAATTAAACATCTCTCTAATGCAAGAATCTAGATGAGAAAATACTACTACACAGGAAAGAAACTGAACGGAAAGACGTAGTCGCCAAAACTATGATTTAATAGCATCTAAGAAAATTGAACAAAAGGAAACAAAACAAACTACTTATACAAGACTCAAAAATTAACCCCATACTGAGGGAAAACCCTCTAGAATGCCAGGCTTGAAAAAATATCCCCAAACTGCAGGAAAAGAAACTAAAAGAATAAACCCCATAATAGAAACTAGCTCATGCATTTCTTTCAAAAGAAACAATGACTTAGTAATTTTCAAGAATATTAACAAAAATATAGACCCTGATACACAAATCTCAAATGGAAACAAATTTTACTAATAATCATTTGATATCTCAATTAATGATAATACATGAACTCACAACAAACAAATATTAACTTTCTTGCTGGCCAATTAAATCCCCAAAACAGCAAATAAAATCTTTTTATATAGTCCAAGGTACATAAAATTATCAGCCTTTGTAATCCCCTAAAGTACCTTCCGAGGATAAATCCAGTAAACTTAAAATTCCACTATCATACAACTAAATCTCTGTATATAATGATAGATTCAAGAATAAAAATATCCCCAAACAGGAAAGAAAGAGCCCATGTATAATTTTCAACAGAGAAACAATGATTTAAGAAAAGAATTATCCCCAAACAGGAAAAGAAAATAAAAAGCAAAGAACCGACGCACATAGAAACTCATGCATTAATTGTCAATCCTTTTTCCAAGAAAATCAAACACCCTGATAGTGAAATCTCAAAAAAGAAACAAATCTTACTCTGAAAACAAGGAAAACTGTATAATTAACAAGCAATAACCAAGATTTGAGTCGATTAAAAATATTACCAGCAAGATTCTCAGGATCGAATTCATACAACCTATTAACCACATGAACCAAGTCGGGGGCAGCCACTCGTTGTTGATCTTCTTAATCAAATATGCAGTTACGAGCTGTTCATCAGTGGGGGTGAAACCTGTAACCCGGAGGCAGGGCAATATACCTCTGTTCGTATCCGCCATCATTATTGTTCTTCATCACTCAAATTCTGTTTCTACGCCTCTGTGGACTGTGTATGCATGAAGAAGAAAGGATTTAGAGAAAAGTAGGAGAGAAATTTGAAATAAGTAAAACCCCGCTGCTCAAATTGAGTTTATTTAAGAAATTTAGGGAAATTAATAAAAAAGGGGCGCTATTTGGCGGCAAGACGTGTTCGGTTCGGTTATATTGGTTAGAACTTAGAATATAACCAATACATAATGTGACTTGAACCGTCCGGGTCGGTTCGGGTTTCCTTTTTTTTTTTTTTTTTTTTTTTTTGAGGAAATGGTCGGTTCGGTTTGGAACCACTTACACGGTATTATTTTTTAATTTTTTTTTAATTGAATTATAAATTAAAATGTTTTATCTGGAGGTTTTTCTTGAGCTAAAAATGAATGAAATAAACTCAAGAGTTTGGAAAAACTATTTTAACTTTGAGTGATTTTATCTACACGTTGACTTTTTGAGTGATCTGTTCTAAAAGCATGATAACATTTTGGCGTCGTCTTTGAGAATTGCCAAAGCATACGAGATGCAAACCCGGTGACAAGCACGTAAAGTCAGAAAAAGATCACGGGTCAAGCTACAAACCTCTCAATGCTACGATAGCAGAGGAACCGATAGTCGCCTAAAAAAAAAAAAAAAAAGGATAATTGATCCACATTGACCACCAAGAAGTGACTCTACACGTGCACGCTCCAACTTATACCGCAGATATCATGAGACAAGGGCACACTAAAGAAGGAGATCGATCGACTTATCCGTAGGGCCACCTAAAAGACTATGTAGATCGAGCAAGTTCGCCGTGATCCAAGGCCACACGAAGAATAATCTCAAAGAAGACTAGCGCCGCTCACAACCCCACATGGAGGAAAGACATGACAATCATGTAGTCTGAGTCATTAATGTGATCTCCATAGGACTGCAGGGTCGCCCGAGTGCTCTCTAGAACGAGCAAGGGAGAAGGGGGCGACCCGAGGAAACCCCGTTCAAGAAAATAATCATAGAGCCACAATGCATCAAAGGCATGCCTATCACATTCGCAAGACTAATAATACATCCCGAAAAACCAAGTCCACCTAAATGCCATTGTCATATAAGTCATCACGCCGCCAACTTTGTGGTCAAGAGGGTCTCTGTGGATATGGGAAGTGCAAAGAGATGTCATATTTGGTCCTTCGACAAGATGAGGATCGACCCAAAGACAGATTGCTCGGTTTTCGTGCCGCTAATTGGCTTTACCGAAAAAGTGATCAAGTCCTCAAGAGAAATCAACCTACCGCTCACTTTGGGTATGGACGCCAAAGATCGGTTACGAAGATGGTCCGTTTGCTCATTGTAAATGCTCCTTCTTCGTGACAAACTGATATTGGGAAGGCCCACTTGAACCAGCTCCTGGGCCATCCCTCCACAATTCACTTAAAGTCAAGTTCCCCATGGACTCGAATAAGGTTAGGTTATTGGAGATATTAAGATCGCCGGGAGTGTTATGTGGCCACCTTGAAGATGAGCAAAATCCACTGACCGAATAATGAAGGCACCACACAACCTTAGACACTGGGGCCTCTCTCACCTGGCTGGGCTCGGGGATTTTAGTAATTGTTATTTTTTACCTGTTTTCAGTTTATTTCCACCCAAGATGAGCTAATCATTTATTTACATTTCAGCTTCTATTTCCGCCTAACATGGCGTACAACTTTATCATTATAATGAATAAAAGTACTTTCACATTTCTACTTTGATTTTGTGAATGCGATTACCGCCAAATATGGCCAAGGTCAACAACGATTTGTGTGCTCTCCTCACAGACCTCATTTTTCCAAACTAAGGCCCCAGGACGGGGAGAGGCCATCTCACTGGGGCCCTCGTAAATAACCTCCTTCGCCTAAGATGTCACAGGGAAGACCTCACCTAGGTAAGACCCGGGTGGGAAGATCCTCCCGGCTAAGACCCCGGATGGGAGGGGCTTTCTCATAGGGGTCCTAGTAATTCACATCTTAGGGTAAGACCACAAAGGGAACACCTCACTCGGCTAAGACGGGTGGGAAGTCCTTCCGATATATGACCCGCATTGGAAGGACTCTCAGGGGATCCTAGTAATTTACCTCATCCATCTAAGATCCCGGAGGGAAAGATCTCACCCGACTAAGACTGGTGGGAAGACCCTTCCTACTAAGATCTTGGATGGGAGGGTCTTCCTCATAGGGGTTATAGCATTCACCTCCTCTGTCTAAGACCCATGGGGGAAAGGACATCCTTACAAGGGGTTTCAAAATTCTTCACGATGAAAACATGCAAGGAAAAGAACATAAAAATGCTAAGACATGTGGAGAGAAATTAAAATAATGAAACAAGAACTTGCGAAGAGCTAAATGAGGGCACCCTTTCAGAGATCCAGAAGAGCGCCCCATGAGCTCCAGGAGGGCACTCCCTCCGGACTCCAGAAGGGCATCTCATCACATTAAACATAAGTAATTCTGGTTATTTCAAAGAAATTAAGACTTCCTTCCGAAGGGAGAGGTCCATCTCTACTCTAAATATGAACACATCCTCCACAGAAGGAAGTCACGTGCGAATATTGCAAGTAAAACATGATAAAAGAGAACATATATGCATATGGAAGATTGTCGATGTAACGTAAATGCAACGGAATATCATTCTGCCCTATGGGGAAAATAAACATCTCAAAACGAAAGGAGAAAACAAGAAATATCCAAGTACATAAAAGCAAGCCCTAAACAGATGGGCAGGAATCGAAGGTCATCTGGGTGATAGGTGTGAGTTTTGAATGTATTTTAGGGCATATTTATGGTTATAATTGTTTATAAACGTGCAATAACTCATATGAAATGGTATATATTCGCTCTTCGTGTAAAAGGTATTACACTTTGCCTCGCTTTTGTATGAATTAAATGATATTTGAGTGATTTTGTGACAAATACGAGCATTGCGACCTAGAATCATCAAGAATCAAGCGATTACACTCAATTGGAAGCCAACTATACTGAGTCTAGAGTCATAGTAATGAGTCGTGGTGTCAAAAAGAAGCATGGATGATCAAACAACAAGGGGAGTTATCTCGAGGAACGCCCGCACGCGCCTGGAATTTCGAAGATCGGCAGGATTTAGTATTTGTCCATAACTCTCTCTACAAAATTGATATTGAGCTGATTCAAGTGGCTATGGAAAGCTAAGAGAAAAGGCTACAACTCTTATGAATACCCCGGAAAGCAAATTCGGACGTTTGGGAGGCACACGGTAACCCGTGCGTGGACGCATGACCCGGCGCATTGAAGGCTGAAGGTTTTGAGCATGCCCTACGGCTCTAGCCACGGGTAACCCGTGCATGGGAGCATGACCGTGCGTGGTTGGTAAAAATTAGGGAATGCCTCACAGATTTGAGCATGGGTAGCCCGTGCGTGAGCACGCCGTGCGTCCTGCGAAAAACTCCAATCGATAAAGACATTGACCTATGCTTCTAAGGGATATAAATAGCACTTTTGGGGATGCACACCAGAGGGAAAAAGGCTGGGAATACACCCAAGAACTCAAGAAATAGCTCAACTATATCAAGGAAGAGTCTGGAAGAATCGGGTCAAATCGGAGCTTGAGGATTGAAGATTAATCGAGAGATTATCCATTTCCAGTTTTCTCATTCTTTGTGCTTTAATCTTTCATTTTAGCTTGTCATGAATATGAAAAATTTGTCTATGGGTTGTTTATTTGTAATGAGTAGCTAAACTTCTTGTGATTTCGGGTTTTGGAAGTAGATTAATTAAACTCTTGTTGATTGTTTTAATCTTAAATGAAGTTATTGTCTTGAAGCTGTATTTGAGTACTTTGTTCTTATTCTTGTTTTATCATTTTGCCAATGATTTAGCATGTTTGATATATTGATTCATAATTCGAGAGATGAGTTTCAATATTAGATCTTGAGTACTTGACATGAATATTTGCATAATCGAGAGGTTTGTGAATATTTGTGAGGATATTTGATCACATTGTGCATTTGGGAGTTGGTATCTTATGTTGAGTAGAGATGCTAGCATAGATATTTTAATCTACACTTTATATACATCTCGAGAGGGAGGATGAAATACCGTTGTGATCGTCTTTAGGTGTATTGATAATAACTTTGGCTTTGATTAAATCGAAAAACAAGAGGAATATTAATTGAAACCATAAACCGGGAATCTATTTCATTCTCTTGATAATTCCATTATTTTTAGTATCTTGTATTCTTGTGGTTATTTCTTGCCTTTACTTCCACAACAATCATCCAACTTTCGATCGTCTAAATAAAAATAAGACTATTTTGGTTCAATACTTTAGCGCATAAATTTATTAGTCTCGTGGATACGACTTTACTTATCCTATTCTATAAACTACACCGTACACTTGCGGTGAAGCTAAAAATAAGGCGAATAAGTTTTGGCGCGTTCTGTCGGGGCTAATAAAATTTTGGTGCTAATATTGCGATAGATAGAATTATTTTTAATTTAGACATTTTTTTATTTCATTTTTCTTTTGTAAATTCAATCTCTACAATGTTTGATTTGTTTCTTTGGGTTAGTGCGGGTAGCGCACTAACACTGCTTCGGATGGAGAAAGTCAACTACTTCAATAATCGGAATTTTACGGTTTTAAGAATAATCTTACTCCTACGCACTATTATCCAGATTGGGGATTTACGAAGATTTTTCATATGCTAACACGGAGAATGTGATTCCACCACCATCAAGCTTCAATGTAACGAATGGGTTTACCAATGCAAATGCAAATTCATCTTTGCAAGATGCTCCTCACCTCGTTCATAAATCAACCAAGTTCATTCATGAGTGAAACTAGGAGCCGCTTCACAAGGCAAGACGCAAGGATGGACAAGATGGAGCTACAATTGACATACGATTGGCTAGACGATGAAAAATCTTGAGACTCAAATGGGCCAATTAGTTACAATTGTTGGTGGGCAACTACAAAAGAGCCAATTTTCAAGCACCACCGAAGCCAACTCAAAGGAACTATGTAGTGCCATTCATCAAGGAGTGGTACCGGATACGAGCGAAGATCCCGGAAAAGCAAGAAAGTTCGGAACCAAACACGGATTGTGGTACCGAAAAAGGAGCAAAAAATAGGAAAAGAACACATGAACCATGTGTGTACGCCCGTGCGGCCACGGCAAGATATCATAAGAAAACTATTCCGAGAATGAGACGATCACGAACTATACGTATGCACACGAACAATATGCGCGTAATTCAAATCAAAGTGTTCTAACACCAGGACTCCACTACTTTCTTGGAAATCCTAATTATGCATTACTAGATGCAAACAATGCAAAAATGGTTCTCGATCAAGACCTAAAGCGACTAATATATGCATGCAAAGGTGGTACGAATTGAAATTAGCAGCGTCGAGCCAAAGACGTTAAATATAGCGCTTGTTGGGAGCAACCCAACGGTTTGTGGTGTGATTTTTGTTTTTGTTTGTTTTCTTTAAAAACATTTACGATTTTACTGTGAGAAATATCACGCGGGGCGGCGTGCGTGAACGCACGACCCATGCGTGATTAAAGAATTAGAGATGTTACTACGGCACCACACACGGGCAGCCCGTGCACTTACGCACGCGCCCGTGCGTCCATCCGCTAAGAGGATACGAGTTTATGCGAGTTGAGGCATCGGGAGAAGTGCAGGAGGATGCTATAGAGATCGCTCATAAGGTGACCACAACGTCGGGCAGACGTTGGGGCCACTTTCCGCCACCACCTCCACAATGAATCAGGTAAATCCACACTTTTCAATATTGAAATTCTATCTTCACAGCGATATAATTCCATTCAAGTTTGGGAGAGATATAAATATTTTGATATGAAATGTGGATAGAAAAAAAAATTGCATTTTGTGTGTTTTCATATAGTTGCATGTAGAGCATTTTAGGTTGCATTTGCATTAGAAACACGTTTATTATTTTAACACGTTTACCGCTTTCATGATTTTAGAGAGTGAGTTGTCCGTGATGATACTCGTCTTTATATTTTGAAAAATTTGTATTGTTTGGATTGGATGTTGAGTATGAGTTGATTGAGCCATGAATAGATGATATTGAGCATGTGGATATTGAGAACATGGTTTGATGCTTTGAATTACGATTTGCAAGCCTGTGAGCTTTTGAGCTTTTATCGCTTTCAATTATATGCGATCTTGTTGTTGATTTGAGTGTATCATTCATGTTGTTAGAATTCTAGAACTTGCTCTGGTATCTCTGTCAAGGTCACATGTTGTATGCGAATTGTGAAAATGATCAAAGGCCATTTTTGTTAGACTTTCAAGCCGTTTGCTTACCTAAATGATGATTTTGAAACTCCTAGTTAGCGAATTTCAGTCGTTTGCCTAATTTCTTGATAGCCACAATTCAAGCCTTAACTTGATAAATCTTTTACCCAACACTTGAGCGTATAACATTGAGTAAAGGGATTGAATAAGGGTGAATGGGTGAAATCAAAATTTTAGAAGGTGGTGTTAGAGTTGGTTGATGGGAACAAAAGGGGAAGAAAAGGAGGAGAAATTAATTGTTGAAAACTCATATAAAAGTCAGAAAAAAATTTCGGCTTTATAAATGAGTTTTATATAAATGAACTTGGGGCTAAGGAAATTTGAGGTGATGGTGTTTTACAAAAGAAAGGGGATAGAGATAAGAAGAGTTGGTGAATATGAAAGATGATTTGGGTAGCATATTAAGCTTTAATGTAGATGATTTATATATTCACCGGTATACGCTCGAGTTTGAGTCACTCTATCAATATTTTCCGCCTCTAACCAAAGATCCTTTATTACAACCAAAGAGAGAAAGTCCTTTTGATTCACAAATTGCATGCATTCTAGTGGCGGAGATATGAGACGATTTGCAAGCCTATGGCAATTCTGCAATATATGAATTGAATTGAGCGTAAAACACCCCATAATTCATTCGAGACGTGAGTATACACTTGATCTTTGAGAGGCGTGATTCATAACATTTACCATGTTTTCTTTGATGTGTGCTCTATGTTAGATGTTTGGGGCTTGCTGATTCGTTGCTTGACACCTATGATGAACAATACGAATTTTATGGAGTTGTTGTGCGTTCTACTTTTCATTACTCCCGATTATGTTTTGTCTTGTTTTAAAAGCGTTGACCGAGATGGCCAACGATTTAAGTTTAGGGGTTTTGATAGGTGTGAGTTTTGCATGTATTTTTAGGGTATATTTATGGCTATAATTGTTTATAAACATGCAATACCTCATATGAAATGGTATATACCGCTCTTCGTGGAAAAGGTATTACGCTTTGCTTGTTTTGTAGGAATTAAATGATATTTGGAGTGATTTTTGTGACAAATACGAGCATTGCGACCTAGAATCATCAAGAATCAAGCGATTACACTCAATTGGAAGCCAACTATATCGAGCCTAGAGTCATAGTAATGAGTCGTGTGTCAAAAGAAGCATGGATGATCAAACAACGAGGGGAGTTATCTCAAAGAACGCCCAAATGTGTCCGGAATTTCTAAAGACGGGTAGAGTTTAGTATTTGGCCATAACTCTCTCCAAAATTGATATTGAGCTGATTCAAGTGGCTATGGAAAGCTAAGAGAGAGGGCTACAACTCTATGAAGACCCCATAAGCAAATTCGGACGTTTAGTGGCGCACGGGTAACCCAGTGCGTGGACGCACGACCCGTGCGCACTGGGCACCTAAAGGTTTTGAGCATGCCTACGGCTCGAGCACGGGGTAACCCATGCTCCCACGCACGACCCGTGCGTGGTTGGTAAAAATCAGGAAATGCCTACGGATTTGAGCACGGGTACCTGCAGTCGCGTGGAGCATGACTGCAAGGCCCTGGCAGTAAAAACTCCAAAATCTGACAAACACATTGACCTAGGCTTCTAAGGGGTATAAATGGCACTTTTAGGGGCGCACACCAGAGGAAAAAGGCCGAGAATACACCCAAGAACTCAAGAAATAGCTCAACTTCATCAAGGAAGAGTCAAGGGAAGAATCGGGTCGAATCGGAGCTTGATGATTGAAGATTAATCGAGAGATTATCCATTTCTCTAAGTTTTCTCATTCTTTGTGCTTTAATATTTCATTTTACCTTGTCATGAATATGAACAATTTATCTATGGGTTGTTTATTTCTAATGAGCGGCTAAACTTTGTGATTTTAGGGTTTTGGAAGTAGATTAATTGAACTCTTGTTGATTGTTTTAATCTTAATTGAATTTATTGTCGAAGCCTATTTGAGTACTTTGTTCTTATTCTTGCTTTATCATTTGACCAATGATTTAGCATGTTAGATATATTGATTCATAATTCGAGAGATGAGTTTCAATATTAGATCTTGAGTACTTGACATGAATATTTGCATAATGGAGAGGTTTGTGAATATTTGTGAGGATATTTGACCTCTTGTGCATTTGGGAGTTGTGTATCTTATGTTGAGTAGAGATGCTACCATATATATTTAAATCTACACTTTATATACATCCGAGAGGGAGGATAAAATACCGTTGTGATGCCTTATAGGTATATTGATAATAACTTTGGCTTTGATTAAATCTTGAGACAAGAGGAATATTAATTGAAACCATAAACCGAGAATCTATTTCATTCTCTTTGATAATTCCATTATTTTTAGTATCTTGTATTCTTGTGGTTATTTTCTTTACTTCCACAACAATCATCCAACTTTTGATCATGTAAATAAAAATAAGACTATTTTGGTTTAATACTTAGTGCATAAATTTATTAGTCTCCGTGATACGACCTTGCTTACCCTATTCTATAAACTACACCGCATACACTTTAATCGTGAAGTTAAAAATAAAGGCGAACACAAATGGGTCGAAATATAACTATCACTACAAGTTGTGGGGCTCCATCTCCTTCAAGTGAAGATCAGCCTCTCGAGGATCATCTCCATCACCGCCTCCCATGTCGTCAGCCTTCGTTGGGAAGATCCCCCGCAAATCCTCGACCTCCTTCTCCTCATTAGAAATGCCACGGTCCAAGATGTCAATCACCTCGCTAGAGGCCTTTGTCCTCCGCCATAGAAGTTTGTGGCAATGGCGAACCGCTCTATCAAAAAAAATGGAAGACTCATTTAGCAACCATACGCGGTACTCAAGAAGCTCGTAAGCCTCAATCAAGGAGGACTCTCCCGAGCTAACAATCGGCGCCACCAAGACTGGAAAAAGACATCACCTGTCTTAGATTCATGGTTTAGCTAGGCCGCCCACTCAAACTCCTTCGATAGTTCTGGAAGTTTTGCTCACGTGTTGAGTCGCGCCTTCTCGTCAAGCTCTTCACCTTATCTTGTAGTTAACGATTCTCTACCTCCATCACTTTGCCTCGATGGTTTGAAGTCATTTAAGGTTCAAAATCTACAATAAGAAAGTCTTAGCCAAATAAAAAGACAAAGAGTGAAGAATGATATGTAAAATAACTTACCCGAGTGAC
Organism: Rehmannia glutinosa; assembly: GCA_016081115.2. NCBI lineage: Eukaryota > Viridiplantae > Streptophyta > Magnoliopsida > Lamiales > Orobanchaceae > Rehmannia > Rehmannia glutinosa. The sequence continues at coordinate 296,864 of JABTTQ020001916.1, forward strand.
ATCCCCGCAAAGATGAATCTCGATATCCTGAAGGAAGAGACCCAAGATGGGACTAATCATCCGCCGACAAAGCTCCTATCAGACGGCATAACCCAAGCCCGAATCTATGTAGTCCTAATGGACCGAATCCTACATGGCGGTTGACTCGCCGAGAAGATAACTCGGGGACCACGGGTCCCTAAGTAGTAACTTCGAGTCTCCATCCTCGGCCTCTTCCCTATAAAAGAGCCGAGAATGAGGATAGGGAGCATGAACAACATCAACATAGTCACGGAGCGAGAGCCCGAGGCCGATCACTCGGACGATAAAGGCGCGACCTCGCCACTATTACCCGAGGCGGCACTGAACTCCCGCCGATAGAATAGATTTTTCGTTAACATTCTCCTTTTCCTTTCTCTTAAAGGCCCTCAACTCTACGATGTTATAACTCTCCATACCCGAAAAGCAAGCAAGAAGGAATATCGTAAAACATGGGCGTTAAAATATGCAAGTAAAAACGATAAGCAATACATAGAAGTAAAAAAGGTAGAATACCCAAGAACTCCCTAAAATTCGGAAGACTCTCAAACAATCCACTAAACTTCCGCCATCTCCTTTTGGGAAGTGAGAGTGCCTCGAGCCGTCATGGTTTCGAAACCGATTCGTGAGGTAGCTCCCAACCATTATCCCTCACATAGAAGAAGTTCTCCTTCCACAACCCACTAGGAAGAAGCCCCTCAAGGAACTTGCACGGGGCGGGAAGAGCGGAACCATCCACAGAGGAGTCAAACCTAATTGTCGATCACACGCACCTCCGTATACATGCATAAGCTGAGGAATCAACTAACCAACACATGCTCTTACGGATCTAAGGATCACGATGAGAAAAATTATCCGGAGGAAGAACAAAGCCAACGGAGAAACTGTAAAAATAAACAGTGATGAAGCCTTGGTGAATGAGTAAAACTTATCGCCTGGGACCAGGCTAATGTTTGTATATTTTTTTTGTATTTTGTATGAATATTTATACATAGTTTTCGCATGTTTTATTTGCATTTGCGTGTTTTAGTGTTATGTCGTATTATTTTGTTGATTTTCTAGAATTTTGTGGAAAAACAAGTTTTGGAGCAAGAAACGTCAAAAGGTTATTTCGCAAGAATCGGCGAGGTCTTTTGTACTTGGAATATAACGTTTTTCATCCGAAGTTCAATTGACCTGATCCGTATTCCATTGGAAAACTAAGACAAAGTTCTACAATGTCTATTTCTGCTACTAAATGTAGATGAAGATATTTGGATGGGTTAAAATCATGTGCAAGTGGAAACAATGTGTTGAAATCTTGGAAATGACACGTCTTAGTATTTTGCTCATAATGCTCTCTAGAAACATGATATTGAGGTCATTCAAGTGGCTATAGATAGCTAAGAGATAGAGCTACAATTCATACAAAGACACGAGAAAACAAATTCCCGAAAGTTTCAGGTCGCTGCACAAGAGGGTGCCAGAGTAGCTCATAGAGATGAGGGCCAAAAGACAAGCAGCGCAAGACGCGATGTGACTTCCTAAACATGAAATTCGCAATTTTCTTCCGATTTTTGTCTCTTCCATCTTGTTTTAGCCTCAGTGCTTATAAATATGACTAGAGCCTTTATTTTTCGAAGCACACATTATTTCTTAATGCTTTTAGACTTTAGTTTTCTCTCTTCTATCTTGTTTTTAATATTGGGATTGCTTAAGTTCTTCCCATTGAAGTTTTATTGTTGCTTAATCAAAGCGTAATATTTCTTCATCTCTTTTATTTGATTTAAATTGTTGGATGATTATTATTGTTGCATGATGATGTTTATGATTGTTTTCGCTTTCTTCAATTGAGATTATGATCTCACCCAAGCATGCAGTAATTAATTTTTTGTTCTAGGATTAAAAATGATTTGATTCAAACAAACAAGAATGAGTATTGACTAATTGATTTGCTTTCCGAATAAATTGATTTATTTGTCGATTAATTGCTTGTCCAACTTTTGATTGTTTTGGGGGAAATGATTGAGATCGAGATAAAAATATTATTCCGGATCATATGAATTAGAAATGTATATTATCTAACTTGGATTAATGAAAATAGCAAATTATATAGATATAACCCTAATCGCATGAATAACAATCGTTGCATATCTAATCAATAACAACTAGCATAGAAACTTGGAAAATAATAGCTCATGGTAATCTATCTATATCTATCTTAAAAGTGTGAATTTTTCTTGTAATTTTTTATCGACAAAAATATCCTTTAGAATAAACTTTTAGGATAACTAGGTAATTTGATATTTATTTAGCTTCTATTTGTTCAATTATAAGACAATGTGACCTTTATATCTATATTTTAAAAGAATTTATTCTTTCAGCTATAACTCTTAAAATATTTTGAATTTTCAAATAATATTAGCTTCATATTAAGCTAGATTTAAGAACTTTCTAACCATATGTCATAAGCATATATAAGGACTTCACATGAGAAAATTTTAACATTATAAAGTTCAACACTATATAAAAATTAAGAATTATGTTTTTCTATAGTTTTGTTATTTATTTAATCTTTTTGTTTAATTATATGAGAGATGTTCATTATAGTATAAAGAAAATTCAGAATCGAAAATATATTTTTAATCAAAACACTAAGAATACTTTAAATTTCTTCTAAAATAAATTTCAAATTTAAAATAGGTTTCAAAATCTTCAACTATATGTTCTAAACATATACACAATTAGATTATAAGAAGAAAATTTTAACTATTTAATTTTTAGTATGATGCAAAAATTGTATATTTTTATATTATTTTAAATTTTTCATTAATTAAATATGTCTATTATAATTTATAAGAAAAAGATCAAATTACAATATACATTTATAAGAAAATAAAATAAAAAATATTTTAGGTGATTTTGATCTCTTTAAATAAAAGTAGAGAAAATATATAATTTCTTTATGGTTGAAAAATTCTCCCAAATTAGTAATATGTAATTTAAAAATTAATTTATTGATGGTTGTTAAAGAAATAATATTGAGAATAAGAGTTTCATATTTTATTTTATTGCAATTTTATATATTTTATTTCAATAGCCATATCATTAAAAATAAAAGTACAAAATAAAAGGAATAAGATTAACATGAAGAAGAAAAACCAACAAGAACAAAAAAGTTTGTCATGACAAAAAATTACTTTTTAAATTTTAACTATATGTGTTAATATGACTTTTATTTAATTTTCTATATATAACATTATAAGTTTTAGTTTCTAATTTATTGTTTTTTAATATATTATGATTCAATCTTCGGATATTTATATCCTATAAAATTTAAGAACAAGTGCAAAAAGTGTTAATAGTTGTATATATAAATTTATAAAAACAACAAAAGTTAAGACAAACTTAATAAAAAATTCCATATGTATTAAATTGACAATTGTGATAAAACTGAATGTCATTTGAAAATTACATCCTAAAAAAATTATAAGTTTAAAAATAATAATATGATACATATTTTATAATAAAAAGTGTACCAAAATAATTAAATTTTAATAAAAATGGTGTGAAAAAAAGAGTGAAACATGCATGAGCTAAAATTGATTAGTGCAAAAGATCATATATGTTATGCAAAAGAAAAATAAATAAAACTCATTTAATATGTACAATTTAACAATCGAAAGTATTATATATTAGTTCAAATACTAACATAACATTCATAAAAAACTAAGTGTAAATTAAAAAATTACAACAAACAAGAGTGAAAACTAAGAATAAAATATTAAAAAATAAATGATTATACTTGAAATTAATGAGTTGAGATTGCTTCTAGAAAATAATTTGGGGTTAGTTAATCTCACATATATAGATAGTTTAGATTAAACTAAATGAAACATATTATAAAGATGTGAAAGAATAATAGTAAATAGTTAAAAAAATGGGTCCTGGGCTGGTTCTAAAAGAAAAATTAAACGGCTTTCATATAATATGTATAATTTGATATTTTCGATAAAACTTACTTCATTTTAAAAGCAAATAACCTTTATGAATTATAAATATTCAAGCACAAAAAGACAATTATTATAAAATTGGGTATAAATTATTCTAATTTTTACAAAATCAAATATTATGAAAAACCTATGAATACAAGAATCGAAATGAAAAGTCACCTGTGGTGTATATAAAATTGTAAACAAATAAATAAAATAAACTATACTTATTTAATATGAAATAGTTTGATATTTGCGTCAAAGATTAATATTTATTAAGTTACATGTTAATTTAGGTACCAATATAATAATCAAAATATTTAAAATAATATTTGTGTATCAAATTTATTGTGTTAAATATATGTAATAATAGAATTGGAGTGAAGTGACCATGCCTAAGTAATATGAATTATTCCGAGCATAAAGGAGACAAGAGAATAGCTAGGGGGGTTAGCAACATGCAATTGAACGAAGCACACCGATTTG